>BMAV01006883.1:0-13936 GCA_019973955.1 Trichonephila inaurata madagascariensis
TTTTGAGTATAAATTTGACCAGTCATAAAATATCTTTGTGTGTTTACTGAAGATCCAATAGGGAAAAATTAAAGAGAACCAAGTGATGTGTTAACTGCAATTAATCACCTTTCATTTTTATCAAAATACAACAGATCTTTTTTTACAGAAAGTTATTTATTTCATACAAGAAAATCTGCTAAGGTACATTTTAAAACTGAAATTGTTCATACATATAAAACATTATACTTATAAAGTTTCAATCTTGTAGAAATTGATTTAAAAAAGAATCAGTTCTAAAATTTCCAAGGTAGATAATAATTAAATTTTCAAAAGATCCAGCCCCGCTGGAGTTAATATGATACATTATTCTTAAGATTACTTACATGTCATTTTTTATCTTTTGGTTGATTATTATATAAATATAATTGCATGTTTTCAGCTAATAAACATTTATAATTTTAAAGATTAGAGAACAATGTATCAGCCCAAGGTATATTTCTACATTAAATTCTTTAAGAAATACACAAATTTACTTTAAGAAAAATTATATGTAATTAAATGTTGATTCTTTAAATACATAATTGATATCTTGTACTAACAATGGGATTGTATATTTTTAGAAACTAACAGTATGAATTTTAAAATAGCATTGGCTGATAGAATTGAAACCTTAATGTTTTCATGAACACTGAAAAATAATTGTAGTTTTCATTAACCCATTTAGGACTCATGCAACATTAAATTCTAAATTTTAAACATTTTTCTCTTTATTCAATTCTTACTATTAGCTCACAGTCTCTATATATTTATCTGGTTGGAATTTTCAATCGTTAATAAAATACATTTTAAAGCGCTTAATTGAGCTGAAGTTTTATATACAGGATGACAATACGATAATATAAAATTACTTGATTAAAACTAATTATTTAAAAAACAAATAAAACGTTTTACCTTTTGGGGTTAATTTTGCAAAACTTTAAAAAGGTTTTTTTTTCGGGTTAAAGGTTATTTGAACTGAAATTTATATTGGATGACAAAAAATAAAAAAATTTTTGATTAAAACTATTTAAAAATTACAAATACAACCTTTTTCTTTTCAACTTAGCGACCCTTTTGGCCACTTGTATCAAAACTTGAAAAGGTTTTTTTCTCATGTTTTAAAGCATTCAGCTGAACTGAAATTTTATATACACAATTGTTTTGGATGACAATACAATACTTTAATGATAATTAATAACCACTTAATGTTGTGATTCTATCATGTATATACATATTTATATTAATTGTAACTATTTAATAAAAAGTAGCTAAAATAAAAAAAAATTTTGTTGATCTAAGTGGGAATTTGATTTAAAAAAATTTTTTTGTTTTTTTTTATTTTTTTTTGGGTTTTTATTTTTTTTTTTTCATGTTTTAAAAAAAAAAGAATTGAAAGTTAAACAGCCCTTTAAAAGTTAAGAAAAAAAACCCAAAGGGAAAAGGGCTTTTGTTTGAATTATATTGAACAATACTGATTTATACATGGAACAGATAAATAGAAAGATGAAACTAATGATTTTTTAAATATGTCAAAAATCTACTTGAATATTTTTCTAATCTTACATCAATGAAGATAACAATACAGAAAACAAAAAAATAAAATGTATACATTAATAAAAATAAGATGAAAAAACATTCACATCAGATTAATATGAAGAGCATTCAATGCATACAATAATATATTAAAATGAGAATTATTTTGGTAGTTTTAAAATCTTATACAAAATAAAATTGGATGATTTGTCATAAGCAAATATGGATTGTTCATGACTTTTTAGAATTATGTATATAAACCCTGCTGTACCTATAAAAAATATAAAAATGCAATTGTTAGAATTTCAAGTGTTTAAGGAACTTTCTTCAATTACACAAGAATAAGAAAGGGTATTACCTAATTCTGACAAAAACTTATTGTTGGTTTCTGGTTTTGGGGTTTTTGGCGAAGCAAAATGCAAAACCCAAACCTTTTTATAAAAAAGTATTTTTAATGCAAGTACAAGACTCCCAACTGTGTCTATATCAAACACAATATCTGAAATTAATTAATGAAAACATTAAAATTTGGATACTGAATTTATAGAAAATACAATTGAGTTTGATTAAAAACAGCCACCTTACCTGCCCCAAGAATTACATCAGGATAGAATAAATTAGCTTCTTTTTCAGTAATATCTGACCAAAAAAACCCATGTTGTTAAATTTTGGGGTTTTTTGGTTTATGGATGTTTTTGGGATTTTTTAAAGATGGGTTTAAAACTTCGGGTTTTTTTCCCCCCAGAAAAATAGAGAAAAAATATTTCAAATCCCACCCCCAAAGCCCCAACCCCAGAGCCCCCCCCCAACCCCTTTTTTCCTGAAAAAAAAAAGTTAATTTTTCAAAAAAAAAAAATATAATGCATGTTTTTTTAAAAAAAATTTTTTTTTTTTTTTTTCTCCTTTTAATACTATTTTTATAAATTTGGTTTTATTGGTATAGTGGGTTAAAGCAATGCTGACTGGGGGGGTCCCATGGGGGACGGGGTTCAACCCCGAGAAAGACATGGATTTTTTAAATGTATAGTGCCCATGCATGGGGTATTTCTAAATAGCCCCGAGCCGCAAGTCCCCCTTTGTGTAGATGGTGGAAGGCCCCGACCCCCCCCAAAGGGTTTTTTCCCTCTAAATTGGGAACCGAGAAAATCATTGTCCCCCTGCATGGTGCTCAAAGCTAACAACCCAAAAAACTTAAAAAATTTCCTGGGCCCTTTAAACCCGAATAAATTTTTGGGCTCCTCGATCTGATTTCCCGGTTTGGGCAGGTGGTTTTTAGTAAAAAAAAGGAACAAAAAAATTTAAGTCAGTGAGTTGTTTTTCACCATACACTTAATCTCCAATTCTTGAAATAAATGGCTAAATATTTGTTACTGTTACACAAAAGATTTGTGAAGTTTAAAAAAAAATTTGTGTACTACTATTAAATAATTATAGTGGGATTTTTTGTAGCAAGATTTTATTCACCCTTCCTATTACCCATTCATTTTTTTTATCATTCTGATGTGAAAACTACCACTAAAGACCTTTTGGCCTCTAACCAGAAAGATATACATAGTATGCTAATAGGAAATAAAATTGATCAACAGCACATGTATGTACTCAAACATATATATTACCGCCCACCTGGTATAGTGTTAGTGATGCTGACTGCTGTGCCGTAGGGTCTGGGTTTGAATCCTGGGTAAAGCATGGATGTTTATGTTGTAATCTTTCTCTTCTTTGTGACATGTGCTTCACGCTTACTTCTATGTAAGCCCTCATGTGGTACATAGGGTTATAATGTTCTCAAAATTTTTTAAAAAAACAGATATTTTGCTTATGCACGGTTTATTTTTATTTTAGTATGTATTTCTAGAAAAATGCCACCAAATATTGAAACTACAAATGCAACTGGGAAAAGAAACTAAAATTAGGCCAATTTTTTCCCATGGTTTTAATTTTTTAAAAATTTTAATAAAATTTCGTTTTCTATATCTTGAAAGCAATTTTACCATTAGAGCTATACATTACAATTAGTACTGATAGATCTATTTACCTTGAATTTTCAATTCAAATGGAAGGCAAAAATTCATTTTCTACAATTTAAAACAACTTTTTGGCTATTAAATGAAGATATACAATAAAATGGATAAATTTTAGAACTGAAGAAGTGTACTTTTTACTATTCAATAAAAGAAACCATTTTTTCTTCATAAATTTTAATCCCAGATCTTGTTACAGGCTTTTTGATTATTTTGAAACTTAACATGTCAATGCTCTAAATATACGCCTTCAAAAGTACAATGTTTTTTTGTTTAAATCATGACTACAAAGGCTGTTAAAAATTTATACTTAATGGAAATTTTAAGTTACAGTTTATTTAAAAATATCAATTTTACTTTCCTTCTTGTTTGTGTGAATGCATTTTTGTAATTAATCCAAATGTTTCAAGGAAATTTTACAACTAAAAAACATTAAAAAATAAATGAAAAATTATATATTTATTTTTAGAGTGGATTATACTTTATTATTAATGAAATGTGAAATTGAATGAGAATATCTGTTCCATTACATATGAAATTAAAAAATACTTACTGTCTATCAAAATTTAATGGATTCCTTATGCACCATTCAGACATATACTTTGCAGCCTATATCAAACAAAATCAGCAAGAATAAACTTGAGAGAAAAGCCACTATAATATAATGAAAATTTTAGTCTAAAAATTATAACAAACCTCCCATGTCTGAAGACCAGTTGTGTTTTTAACAACAATACAAGACCCCTTTTTTTGAAGGGTTTTTGGGTACCAAGAAACCCAACCCTTTTTTTAAAAAAAGAAATTAAATTTTTAAAAAAAACATTGAAAAACATTTTGGGAAAAATTAAGTTTCTGTGTTTATATTTCATTAATAAAAATGCAATTTTTTAATTCATATTTCTAGTATTAAATTTTGGAATTTCCCTTTCCCACTTTCCCCAAAATTTAAATTCATCTTTAAAAATTCGAGTTTATTTTAATAATTTCAGAAAAAGGGGGTTTTGGCTTTTGTTAAATTTTTTGCATGAACAAAAATTGATAAAATTTTTATCGGGTTTTTAGCTTTGAAAAAAAAGCAAATATTTAAAGAAAATTGAGTTTGCTTTGTTTACCAAACCATTTATAAAATTTTTTTTTTACCTGAATTTTGTTTAAGTCTCAGGAATGGCAGATCTTATTTTCTGCACCTTAAATCCAAAATAAATGAGCAATAGTTACTGTTACTTTGAGGGCCTTAGAATGTGTGATTATAGTCTGGTATATCTTTGTCATCTGGCATCACCTCTTTACCTAGAACATGTTTAATGATATTTACCTCTGTCTAGTTTTTTTCTGGCCATTTCTTTTTCACTATCACAATATTTTCCACAAAATGATGTTTACTTTTTTAACAATCCACAAAATGTAGAGTCAGATTCAGTTCCATGGCAATTTCTACTTGCTCTTTTTTGAATTTTTTATCAATTGTATAAACTTTTTCATTCCAAAAATCACCCCCAAAAAATATTTATAATTTTGAAAAGTTTGGGCCCAAATACAAAATGTTTTGCATGTTCCCAACCCACGGGATCAAAAAAAATCCTAAAAACTTTTCCCAGCAAAGAGGAAATAATCCAAATTGAGAAACTTCATTTACAAATGTTTAAAAGTAATAATACAGGGTGATTCATAAAGAAATAAAACATTTTCCCAATGCACATAAACCAAGAAAAAATGGTTCATACATTTACCGGGAGACAAAATTGTATGGTATTATTGAAAATTTTGTAAGAGACAGTCATAGATGTTCTATGAGTGTACCCAAAAACATGTTAAAGTACCTAAATCAAATCCATCGATCGAGGCTATGAAATGCTGTTTCAGCTGCCCTAGATCAATAGGAAGGGAAGGAATGAAAACCTTGTCTTTTACATACCCCCACTGGAAGAAATCACAAGGTGTTTAGTCAGATCTTCTGTGCCCATTAGGTAAGTAGCTAATTTTCCAGGATTTTATTGAATTAGTTGAGGAAATTCCCTTTCTTATTTGCACAGTCGCATCATCCAAAACCCTTTTTATTTTTACACAAACCTTCCGTAGTTTTAAATTTTTTCAAAACCCCCCAAGAAAAGTTTTTTATTTGGGAGGTTCTTTTTTTCCGGGTTTGGGTTGAAAAGTTTTTGTACAGAAGTTTTGGGTCCTGTTTTTTAAAACCCAAAAAAAAAACTTTTTTTCTACAGACACCCTATTTTTGCTTTACTTACATGATTGGAAAAATATTTCTTACCCATTAGGGGGGAACCAAAAAAAGAGTATTTTTTACCTGATGGGGGGTTTTCCCTCTAGAAAGTGTATACTTTTTTGAATCAATTTAATGAAATTGCTTATCACGGGGCCAAGTTTAAAAACACATGTTAAGAGATTGCATATTAAACATGTCTGAAAAGCTTTTTTAAAGAACACAGAAAGGTTTTAAAAAAAAAAAAATTATAAAATTTTTCCCTTTTTTTAAAACCTTAACCCAAAAAGGAAATTTTCAATAACAAAAAATTAAAATTAAAATAAAAAAAGAAAAAGGTTTGTTCTTGGGAAAAATTTTTTTTAAAAGGGAAAAAAATATTTTTAAATTTTTTTTGAAATTTTTTTTTCCTTTTACCCAAAAATTTTCCCATATATCCTTTTTATCATTTTTTATCTTATCATCTGCATTGGTGAAATGGGAAAGCACCAAAATAAACTTTAAACAGTGTAAATATTAAAAATTCCAATAATGAACATTTTTAACAAGACTTTAAAAATATATTATTATTATTATTTTCATTTTTTTTTACTTGGAATTCAATACTTAAAATTAAAATATCTTGAAAATATACTAATATGTTTAAAATAAAACTACCAAATTTCTTCAGTCAAAATAACTTATTTTATTCTCGTATTTTTAAAAGTTAACTTTAGATACTCAGCAGAAAGATTTCTACATGTCAATTTAATTACATATAATTCTATTTCTTTTTCCTACATTTAATTATTGTAGTAATTAACATGAAAGAAATTTCTTTTCAACAGTAATATAATTTACAATAAATTATGTTATACATAATGAGATCATAGTTATAAAACTGTTTCTAATATTTCTACAACTAAAAAAAGATCAAAGTGATAAATAAAAGTCTCAACAGTACAAACTTACTATTTTATAAGAATGATAACTAATTCTGCCATCATCTGTTGTTGCTAAAATATCTGTATATGTTTTCATAAGGTCATCTGAATATTCAGAACCAAATTTTTCAACCTATGAGAATTATAAGTATACATAAAACAAAAAGTATCTAAGTTAAAAATTTCTTTTATAATTAATAAATCAAGTTTATAATTATTTGAAAATAGATTTTTTACCTTTAAAAATTTTACGGTCTTGGTTTTTGAAGATTTTTTTTAATCCCCCAAAAAACTTTTTTTCCCAATTGATGTTTTCATAAATTAAAAACCCGGGGGCCAAAAACACCTTTTTGGCCCGCAGCCTACTGACAATACAAATGCTAACCACAATTTTTTTTTTATCATATTTAAAAGTTACAAATCCATTTAGTTCAGTTATATCAAATGTTACACACCTTTTTTAAATAAAACTTATCAGCATTAAATTCTAAAAAGATAGATTTTTTCCTTTTTTGTGTGGGGGGAAAGGGGGTGTGAAAACCTAAAATAATATATTCCCTTTCCCCCGATTTTTAAAGTTATCGCGGGCCTTTTTCCCCCGGGAAAATATGTACAACAATGGTTTGGGAAAATTATGATTTTTTTTATACAAAACATTTAAAAATTATTTCTCCCACATGGGAATAATAAATGCTAATTGACAGAATGATTATTTTATTACTGTTATCTAATGCAGCAAGAGTATAAGTGTGTCTTGGTTTGGAATAGATTTCCTACTACATTTTACATGTTTAAATTTGGATTTACGTTTAGAATAGGTGGCCCCTTGGCAAAGCCAAATTTTTGATTACCTGAATCAGTTGCCAAACTGCCTATATGTAGTGATAGGTGTCCCCAGAATAATGAAGTGAAAAGTAACGATTAGCCAAATTCTGTTAGCATCTAAAAACATTGTTAAGTCCAAGGGGCCACCTATTCTACACTTTAACCAAAATTTGAATTAATAAGTCAGCTCTTTCATTTCAAGGAAAGCTATTTTTAAACAGCTGTCATATACAATTAATATTTTAGTCTCATTTTTTTTTCATATTTTATAAAAAAATATTTTCGTTTAAAAAAGAATTTTAATTATATATTTATTTTAATACCTTAAACAAATAATATAATATACATATATACTGGAGCCAGTGACTCTCTGGAGAAGCATATATGACACTATTTTTATATAGCTTGGTTTTGAATTATTATCTTTTCTTTCTCTGTCTGAGAATCAAACAAATGTATGTATTTATATCTTTTTTTAACAATGATTTTACAAAAATACCATGTTTAAATTTTGCAGTATGTTAATAAAAGAAAGTATTCACAGGAGGTTTTTGAAAATTTTTATTTATATTGTTTTATAACTATTGAGTGATTGATGAGGGATGTGGAACAATAGAGACTACTTATTATTTTAAATTACTTAAATTTTTAAACTTAAGAAAAGAACAAAATATTATGTATCATTTTAGCCCATTCATTACAATTCATAAAATAATAATGAAAAAAGAGAAATTTTTATTTTTTAAATAATTTAATTCTCTGGGTTGAATTATTTGAATTTATGTATAGTCACCTCAGATCAAAATTGCAATTATTTCTTTATTTATTTATTTCTATTTCAAACCTTTACTACTCAATATAATGACAACAGATGGACCATTAATATTTTAATTTCAACTTGAACTTGGCCATTAAACAAATATAAAGAAAACTAGATGACACAAGAAGAAAAAAAAATATTTTACATTAGTTTATTTGAAATGGAATACCCTATAATTATTTAGAGAGGTTTTTTTTATTCTTACAAATACATATTCATACAAAATTTTGATTACTACTTTCACATTGATGCTATATTAATATTGAAATTTAATGCTCATATTCAAGGTAAACATTATGTGACATTAGAAGAAAAGTTTTAATTTAAAATTTAGATAATTTTCCTAGATTTTTCTTTCTTAATTAAGGTACTTATACTAATTTTATTTTGAAAAATCTGCTTTAACATTTTAAATGCTACTATATATTAATTTTAGAAAATATAACTTTTGCCAATAATACGTGTTGTTAAACAACACAAGTTATTGGAACATCAATTTGATTAAGCAGATTGAAATGTAGATACAGCACTTTGAACTAATATTTACAAATTTCCTCTTAATGGAGGAGTGGAATTTTTTTACATATTATACGTTGTGTAAATTTTTTTTAAACTAATTATTAACTTTAACTCAAATATATTCTGCCTTTAAATGTAAAGAACACACTTGCTTTGGTGTTTAATTTATATTTTACAAAGAATTGTTTTAATACTGAGCTCACTTTAATATTGTAACTGTACTTTGAGTCATAGAAATAGGAGAAAGATCCTCAACAGTAAAATCTTTCTTCAAGAATACATGATTACATTTTAATGATGTACGGTAAAAAAAACTGAAGAGTTAGAAATTTCTGATACACATATTTGTGATAGAAAAACAGATCATATATTATATATGACACATTTATGTTAAATAGCTTACTTACACTTTCGTGCAGGCATCGAAGAAAAAATTTCTGATAGGATAAAGGTGGAGCATATAGATTACATAATGGATTTTTGATAGTAAATTTCAATATTCGTTCTTGAACTTCAATACTCAACTTTTGCAATGCCTGAAATAATTCAAAACTTAATTAACAAACTGATGCCTCATGACCGAAAAATTTTTATCCTTGCCTTATAAAATACATACAACTAAAAACACAACCCAGTACATATTTAACATCATAATTTATTTTTTTTTTTTTAATATTCTAATCATCGTAACAAAAAAGCAACTCACTGGACTTTCAAAACAAGATACTATCTGATTTTTATCTTTCGTAACAGAGAGAAAAATTTTTTCAATTTGATTGAAAATCGTCCCCATTTTCCAAATATTTCCGGCAATTTTAAAAAAACTGAAGCTTTGCGTATTCCTTTGTTGGATCCTGGAACTAAAAAAAATTAATTAACTATTAAATAGTCACAGGTATATTAATCATGCATCACAAAGAGAAGAAACCTTTACTTTTGGTTTCTCTAGAGATTCCGGTGAAGCAACCTTTAGTATAAATTACAAATACATGTTGTCAGAAAGGCCGGCGACACATATGGTACATAAGTTTAGTTATGTTCTCCATAAAATTTCGTCAGTGATCTGCGCATGCTCCGAGAACACACTTGTTGTCGATGCAGAATATTTATCTAAACGTTCTTGGTTTTTTGATGTTTGTACAAAAAGTTTTTTTTAGCATTTTATGGCAGTGACGTAACGTACACCCCCGCATTGCGGGGGTCCCAGGAACTCGAGGGGGCCCAAAGCTTGACGCACGCTTAGTTTGCATTTGGGCTTGAGGCCCAAAACCAGAGTTTGCAGGGGGTCCCTCATATTCTCCGATGTGAAACACTATCGAAATAAACCATTTAAAAAAATAAAAGATATTTTTAAAGGAAAATCTTAACTGTTCGGAAAAGTACATAAATTCTGCACTTCCTTCCTCCCCCCCCAGTTAAGTAGAAGAAAGCAAGAATATGAAAGGAAATAGATTATTTTTTTCCCTAAGAGTTCTAGATTAACAATCATTCTAGTAAGTAATACACAAAATGTATTTTACTAAAAATCATCGTTCGCAATTTTCGAAATAATTAAAGACTTTACTGAAACCACTTCAATTATATTTATTCACAGCTGATTTATTGTATAATTACGATTCTTTCATTCCGAATTTATTTTTGGAATCCAAATCTGAAGGAGGGTTACCTAATATAATTAAAATGCTGAGGATATTTCTCAAAGCTCACATAAGTAATGCTAGCCCTGAGAGAAGCTTCTTTAAATTGAAACTGATTTAAAATGATTTGAGATCTAAATTTTGTCCAAATCGAGAATAACAAATCTAGTTATTCACCAATCGGATAAGGGGTACAAATGAATTTAATGTTGATGAATGTATTAAAGCATGGCTTGGGAATTGTTTTGGCTCAAGAGCCGCATTGTGATTGAGGAGGATATCGGAGGGACTCACTTTTTTTAAAGGATTGCATTCATTTATTTTGCATCTCAGAAAAGATATGTTACACCACAAGAATCAATAAATATTTTAAATAAAATAGTGGCAGTTTTATTCGTTAATTTAATGAGCTAATTTCATACTTACAGCGACAGGCACATTTAATTCAATTCCTACTATTAGCTCACGCCCTCTCTCTCTATATATATATCTTGTTCAAATTTTCAATCGTTAATAAAATACCTTCTATTCATCCAATTAAGTACAGATAATTTTTTTAATACTTGCACCGGGTGACACTTGATGTAGAAACAGTTTTTTTTCAAATATTAATTCATTAATTAAATTTAAATAAATTAATTACCAGTTTTCCAAGCCAACTTAGATTCGTCTCCATTGTTATAATAATATAGCTGTTAAAACAATGGCTCAAGTTGGCGTCGAAAACCAGTTTTTCAGCCAAACTAACCAAACCGGGTGTGCATTGTTACAACAATGCAGACAAATCAAGTTTTTTTTCAATTCCTGCTATTAGTTCACACTCTCTCCCTATATATATATACAGTCGAACCTCCATGTTACGAACCTCTCCGAGGCATTATTAAAAAATTGCAGAATAGAAAAGCTGCAGGCCCCGATCAAATCCCAAATATTGCTCTTAAATATTTAACGTTAAATGCAATTACACACTTAACTAAAATATACAATCAATGCCTCATTAAAAATCACTTTCCTACACTGTGGAAGCAAGCAAACGTCATCATGCTGGCCAAGCCAAATCAGGATAGGACATTTCCACAAGGCTACAGACCAATTAGTTTGTTAAATGCCACTGCTAAGATATTTGAAAGAATAATTTTAACTAGAATAAAAACCCACTGCAAAGCCATAGATTGCATTCCCCCGGAACAATTCGGGTTCCGGGAGGGCCATTCAACGCTACACCAATTAATACGAGTTACAAATTTTATAAATGAAGGGTTCGCCCACAAATTTTACACAGTAGGTGTCTTTTTGGATGTCAAAAGGGCATTTGATAAAATGTGGCATGATGGCCTCACGTACAAGTTAATTAAACTGCAGTTCCCTGACTATTTAATTAAAATCATACATAAATTTTTACACAATAGAACTTTTAGAGTTCGTGTAAACAATTCATACTCTAACTCTGGATCTTGCCTTGCTGGCGTTCCTCAGGGCTCTGTACTTTCACCCTACTTGTACAACATTTACACCCACGACTTTCCACAACACTCCACCGTCAGTACTTGCCTGTTTGCGGATGATTCCGCAGTGTTAGCACAGGGAGTCCAGCTGAAATACACTATTAAAACTATTCAAAATTTTCTCGACAGACTAGAAGTTTGGCTTACACACTGGAGGATTGCAATTAATGTTGATAAATCTCAAGCAATTATATTCAGGAAAGGTGTTATAGACCCTCCTTTCCAACTCACACTTTTTGATGACAACATCCAGTGGGTTTCGGTAGTGAAATATCTGGGCCTACACATAGATAGCCGCCTAACTTTCAAAAAACACATCGACTATCTCTCGGAAAAGTTCTGGGGTAGAATTAATTTAGCCATCTCCCTTATTGGGAGAAGGTCACCTCTATCTCTAGAAAATAAAGTAATCCTTTACAAACAAATTTTGCGCCCAGTGATCACGTACGCTTCCCCGATTTGGGGAGCGGCTGCTGCCACCCACATGAAAAAAATACAAGTAGTTCAAAATAAAATACTTCGCGTCATGACCAACGCACCCTGGTACGTTAGGAATGACGTCATACACAACGACCTACACATGGAGCCGATTTCTAATTACATCACTAAACTCTCTAGAAATGTTTTTAAAACCATCGAATCTCACGAAAATCCAATTATCAAAGCACAAACACTATTCACTTATCCTCATCCTAAGATTAAATATGCATACTCTTCAACGAAGTGGAGAAACCCCCTCCGCCCCCCATAACACGACATGAAACACTCTTTTCACACTCACAACATCTGAAGCAGTCTCGTGACAACGCATCATCCAGATTGGGTTCATTCGGCGAACTGTCACCTTCTTGATTGATGGCCTCTGGCCTCCCCGCACCCCTTCCTGCGCTCTTCCCTTCCACCCCGCCAGCGCTCTGCTTCGATAGAACGCTGCGCTTGGGGGCACGTTCATCCCTCACCTTTCGAGTGAGATCGCGTTATTTGTTTAATTTTTCATTCACATGGTTTTTCTTTTTCTCTCATTCTTCTGGGAATAGGCGCCTCGCGGCGCCGGCGCCCGCGATCATCTAATTTCATTACGAACCTCTATACTGCGTATTTCTCTATATAGCGAACTTTTTCCTGGAACCAAGAACATTTCACGATTTTCTTCGTAAAAGAACCTCCCAATAGCGAAATACATTTTATATACAATGAACTTTTTCTCTTGTGATTCAATTTTTTTCTCTCCCTATTGTAAAAGTATTTCTGGACATTTCAAGTTGTTCTCTCTTTTAACACATTTTATGGTGGTCATAAATCTTGAACTGATTTTTTCAAAGTTCCATAACTCGGTCAGTTTTTATGGTAATAAAATGAAACTTTTTGTGTTTACTTTGTTTTTGTGTACTGCATCTTTTCCTAAATATAAGTGATAGGACCTGGGGACCATATAAAAATTTAATTTTTGTAATTTTTTTTCTAAATGGGTTTTTTGGTTCGAAAAGTACGTAAAAACATTCTTTACCTTTTTAAAAACATTTTTCAAATTGGAAGTGCATGTCTAAACTGAACGGTTCGGAAATTAGCTATTGGGTCACTTTAAGGCTTGTCACCCTGTATATATATATCTTTACATATTTATTAAGTTTCGAAACAAATTAAATTAATTTTACCTTTCTGTACTTGTATTGTATCCTAGATCAGCATTTTTTATATTTTATCTTTAAAACTTAAACAGGATTTTGCTACTTTTTTTTACAAAAATGAGTTCTAATAAAGAATGTGATCACTGCAAACTGAAATGCATTGACAGCCTCAATTTCCAGGCTGACAATTAAGTTATTGGAAACCGAAATGGTAAGTGCGTGAATAGTAAACACTGAATAACCTTTATTCCAAGTCACGTAATGACATTGTTTGCAAGACTTGAAG
>BMAV01006883.1:22307-36436 GCA_019973955.1 Trichonephila inaurata madagascariensis
GGATACCTTAATAATAATCGCCATACTTTCACCTTTTTTTATTGACTCACAAACATTCGGATGAAAACCACTGATGGAAATACTCGCATATATAGTTTATTTCTGTTTAGACAGTGTAATTCATCATCGTTGCTGTTATTGATTTCTTTTCGATTCACTGGTTCTTAAACTTGCAACCATTCTAAAAATTCTGTTAATTCAATTAAAAATATTTATAAAAGAATATCAAGAAAAATACTTTACCAAAATGGCAGTGTGTATGATATTGATTAAGAAATTAGCAATAATTAAAGTCGAACTTTGAAACTACACTAGGGCCGCTGGTGGACCTCTTAATTTTGAAACAAAGTCAAATGATGGAGGCGAAGCCTTGATCGTACCCAACTGCCTAAGCTTCCACAAAACGTCAATGTAAGGATTTAGAGCAGTGATTCCCAAAGTGGTCTATATTGACCCCCAGGGGTCTATGACGACCTGAGAGGGGTCCACGTGTGATACTGCCCCCCTTTGGTGACCGTATCTTTGATTGTCAGCGTGAGCTAGAGGTGTAAGATTTGCAAAAGGAATGGACATTTTAGATTCTTAATATGTCTTTATTAAGAATAGAACTTAAATGTCTAACAATTTAGATAAATTTAAATAAGCGATAATCTAGAATGAACAAACACACAAGGATAGTTAAACCGAATCGCGTAATTTAGACCACTTTCTCTAAATAATTATTTTATCCGCCTACTCTCACTTCTAATAATATTACGTCCTAATATCAAATAATGAGTCCTACCTTAATTCAAACTTAGCTTCAATCTTTATGTGAAAACGTCTGGGCTCGCGTGCAATGGTATGCACCTTGTGTTAATGGCTTCCTTTCCAGGTAACTTCCCGATTGGCTGTCAATTCCCTCTAGTCTCTTTCACACATAACATCCCCAAATTCCCATCTCACTTACAGAAACTTCTGTTTTTTTAAAAGCTATCTTATTTGCATTTCTTGTTCACATTTCGCTTCTTGGTTTTGGTTGGAAAAGAATTGCCATTAATCTTGGCCACCAAAGAACCCAGAGGTTATGTTAAAGAAAAGACGCGTGAGCCCGTCACACACGTCAGTGTAAAACTTATATGGGGACTCATGAGGTGTAAATTGGGGTTTACAATAGTCGGTCTCATAACACCAAATTGTGACTTAAATTTTAAAAGAAAATTTAATCAAGTGGAAACCAGCCCTACTCTATATTTAAGATTTATTTAAAAAAATTTAATGAGGTTAAATTTTTAAAGAGGTTAACAAGATAACAGCATAAAATTTTACTAAAACAAGGACCATCGTTTCAGCTTTTCTTGCCAGAATTAAGCTAAAGGAATATAATATCGGACGTCGCGAATTTTCCCAGTTTCTCAATTTGTCGCAGACAATCTGACAGGAAAAGGACGTTTTAACTAGCCTTCGACATTGAAATGTTTTTTATTCAAATTTTGAAACTAGGTTTGAGAATTCTTTGATTGTGGTAATACCAAAGTAGGCGATGAATTCATATGGTTACATTGAAAAAAAGAAAAAACAAAAAAAAAAAAAAAAAAATTGGAGCCAAATGCTGAAGATTTGTTACTGAAACAATATATTCATTCCTCGCAATAACAGCATTTGTTGACTAGCTCAGTTATTTTTGTAACATTTATTTTATGTATTAATTATAAATTTTAATTTAATTAACATGCGCTTGTTAAGTTTTAAACACTATTCTCCTTGGTTAGAAATTAAAATCTTTTAAAGTAAGTATCTCCGAACTAGATGTGAAAAAGACATTTAAGTTGATAAATTTGCAAAAATTCAATATTAATTAAGCAGGGGTCTACCTCAAACCGAAAAACATGACAAGGGGTCTATGAGATAAAAAAAGTTTGGGAACCTTTGACTTAGAGCAGCAATACTCAACCTGTGGCCCGCGGGCCGCATGCGGCCCACCGAGCCTTTTTAAGTGGCCCGGTCATATGGCGCATTGCTCTGAGAAATTTACTTATTTAAGAACATTGTATTAAAAATTTGATGGGAAATTCTTTGTCAAGAAATCAAATATATGAATTTTGCTGACGGTTTCGTATGGGTGCTACCCCTCAGGAGGCTCACCTTCTTTAGGTGGGTACGGGTGTCACACAATCCCGAGGTACCCTAGTGATCTTTTCCTTTTCCCAAGGGGTTTATTATCTTTGGTAAACACGGGTGTCACGACCCCGGGGTACCCCAGTGATCCTTCTCTATTTTCGACCCTCCATCTTGTCATCCAATTTCTCCTTTTCCCGTCCAGACCACAGACCTATGAATGTTTGGCGCAGTATAGCCAAAACTGGCTCTTGCGCCATAAAACACCAAACTCATCATCACCATCGTATGGGTGTTAATTGATTTTCTTTTTCTATTTGGAATGTGGTTACGGTTAGTGATAACAGACAACAGTGGAGTAGCGACAGTTTTATGGGTGGAACTAATTTTTATATAACTTTTAACTAATTTTTATTTTATATCTTGCAAGCGAAAAATATTCCAAGAAAATATATATTGTTTCAAGACGATTGGGAGGTTGACTACTTTGCAGTGAAAAACAAACATGGATCAGTAGTTGTTTGATTTGCCACGAAAGTGTGCTGTATTTAAAAAAAATATCAATAAACAAGAATCATTCAATGACACTTTTACTTGAAGATCTCTTTCAAGAGATGTGATATATATAAGTAGGCTTTCTTGAATAGTCTTTACAAAAGCAACAAAGTTTTTTGTTGGTGGTAATATCACAGCGGTAACAAAGACATCCTATGAAGTTTGTTATATTATTGGTAATCATATGAAACCATTTAATGATGCAAAAATAGTGGAGTGTTTCTAATTTAGTGTTAGTGACAAAAATAAAAAATAATAATAATTAAAAAAGCAAAACAGGAGTTATAATATTTTGATCAATTTTCCACATTTAAAATTTTTAATGTTATCTTGGTCTTAAAGTATCCCCCCCCCGCCGCCATTTATCCTCATGTTGCGGCCCGCGTAAAATAACTAACATATATATGCAGCCCGCGCGAAATAGCTGACATATGTATGCGGCCCAGCAGAAAAAAAGGTTGAGTACCCCTGACTTAGAGCGTCGAATGTACCTCAGCTACTGTACAGGGAAGGTGTTCTGAGCCATCAGGACTTGAACCCGCAATTCAACAGCGCCGGCCATGAGTTCGTTATTAGAAACAGTTGGATACCGGGCCCTAAAATGATTACAGATAATAACGAAAAATCCAGAGAAATATTTTAGAAGTATATAGACTAAAATATCCGTTTTCAATCATTAGAGTAACAGACTTGTGATATTTGGCAAACATGTTTCTTTTGTTGAGTAGAGATCCGCTAAGAACGGATATCGACTCCAAACGGTTAGGGTTACAGATAAATATATTTCGCTGTAGAAATTCAAGTCTTATTCTTTTTAAGTCAAGAGGTGAGGGCTTGAAAAAGTTTTTGAATACAATTGAAAGCTTAATGCTTGGATATCAATAACTTTAAAAAAATTGTATAGTCACATACATTGTCAAGAAAAACCAAGCAAAGCGGTTGTGTAACAAGGTTAGTATGCTTATATTACTATTTTAGAGAAACAGTGATATGTATGCATTTACAAAATACAAAAACACATTTTAAATTTCTGAAATACTTTAAGTCCACACATTTTAATATTTCAGTTACTTATAAGAAATCATTTGTCTCACATTATTAATTTCCTATTGTTATCAATCATAACTTTCAAAATTAAGAAGCTGAATTCATTAAGAAATACTTAAAATATGCAATATTCAAATAAATTGCGATTTTTCATTTTCATGCATGGCATGGTTCATATATTATGTGACTTATAATAGTTATTTTTTTTTTTTACACAAAAAATGTCAATGTTGAATGTTTCAAATAAAAATTACATCTCTATCCGAAAATAAATCAAAGGTAATACAAAAAGTAATCCATTTAAAAAAAATAAGCTACATCATGTAATGTATTTTAAAAGTAATATTTATTGTGGGATATATTTTTATACTATAATAGATTCAAAGAATATATGTAACATATGTGTTAGTGTCATAAAATATGTTAGAAATACAAGCACATGGAATATATTCTGAAAGCAATAAAATATAGTGACGTATATTCTAAAATTATAACTTTGAATATAAGGAAGTTGAAAAATATGTTCCAAAATAGAACCTATTACTCATAGAAGGAATAGTTTTGTGCTCCTCTAAAATACTAGGATATTTTATGTATATGTGTGACCGCTAAAGTGTGAAACCCTTTATTTTATAGTATAACTAGGTATTTCATGATATATATATATATAGCCACACACACACAAAGTCAGTTAAAGTATATAATATTATTGAATTCTACGCTTTAACTAGATATTCTATAGAATAACGATTACTTGATCGTGTGTGTGTGTTAAAATATGAAATACGGCCTATGGTTCGAGTTTCAAAGCAGACTCAAAAATCCTCGAATTTAAAATACTTTAAAAACATGAAATGGGGGAGATGAAATAGGATTATATTGCAATGAAATTACATGCGCAGAAAGCTCATAGAGATATCTATCGAATCAGGCAGGTACGGATGATCAAGGTGGCCTAGGATTCGAGATATAAAGGAAATAGCCCTGTAGGAGGGGTCGATTTCTCGCACATCTCGCGATATGACGTAATACTATCAAACTTTCAAATATCAAGACCACCGGCGTAGCTAGCTCTGAGGGGGCCCTGTATCAAAATTCTTTCGGGGCCCTTTTTTAGATAAAGAAAACCTTGTTAGTGGACTGTAGTGACACATGTTGGGGCCCCGTATCATTGATACGGCGGTAGCTACGTCCCTGATCAAGACCCTATCGCAATTCCCAAGGGGGGGGGGCGGGGCAAAATTTTTACCCAACCCCGTACGAATAACATGGGAACATATTTTAGTGCTGGCCCCCCTCCCCCTAGGCCTACCAAAAGAGGGCTAAGTGGATGGGTCTCACCGAAGGGAACCAGTGGTTCATATCTCAAAGCAGACTCAAATACACACACATTTCAAGATATTAGATTTTAAAAAGTTTAAAACTTTGGAATAAAATACAAGGAATGGCCCGATAAGCAAGAAATTTGGTGAGAATATACAATGGAGGCAGAGGGATCGAATGAGCCAGGCCCGAGTGGCCCAGATGTCGAGCTATTGGCAAAATGCTGTTCAGGGGGAGGGGTCGAGTCCTTGAACTTCCTAACCAAACAGGTAGTAATATCGATCCCTCAAATATCAACCACATATCATAAAAAAAATGGCACCATAGGATTAACATGGGGATTGATATTTTAGTGTGTAAGGCCTCCCCTGCCCAAAGCAGGTCATCATTAGTAAAGAAACTATGGGGGGGGGGTATATATATATAGGCCAGATGTTACACATCAAAAATAATTATAAAATAACTTTGAAATTGTTTATTTTTCACTTTAAAGATCCATCATTAGTAATTTCATAAAATAACTAGGTAAAGAATGAAATACCTGGTTTTTCTATGAAATAACAGAATTATACACTTTAAAGGTAACATATACATTTTCACTCTTTGAGCTGTTTAAGCATTGCATGAGTACATTTTGATATGTTTGCAGTATTTTTGATTTCAAGCTGAGAAATAAAACAATTTTTCACAAATCTTTCAATTGATGATAAACAATACTTTTAAATATATGCATATTCTCCTTTTCCCTGGATTTATATATCTGATACATGAAACGCAAATCCAATACTACGTCAAGATTTTTCATCGGTAATATGACTTCCTTTCCATATATATATTTTTTTTATCATGTCATGTATTGAATTTTTTTTTATAAAAAACAGACAGTAAAATTTTTACATTAATAGTTCATTTCTTTTTATATTGCACTTTTTATTTGTCTTCCCATTTCTCTTGCATTAAATTCATTAATATAATAACTAATTTATAGAATTAAGAATTTCTGCAAATAGTAGAGTAATTTCACTCGAAAACACACCAGTCATCTTTACACACATGTATAAGTTATGTTTATAAATGTTTAATTATTTTAGTATGCATATTGCATGCTATACCCAAATAATGCAAAATTATACATGAGAGCCCAGTTTTACCTTATTTCTTACACTTTAATACAGCAAAGTAAATTCTAAGGCAATTTTTTTAAAAGTAAAAACAATTTTATTTTGAGCATTTCTATTACTACATGAATTCTCAAATGAGTTTTAGAAATTTTTGACTGAAAATACACTAAAAAAAGTGGCAACCTGTTTGACAATTTTTTTATACAAATTTCTTCCCAATGATGCTGCTTTTCATTTAAATACAAAAAGTAAGAATATATTATAAATCCATCAAAATGGAAAAGGAAATAAAAAAATGTTTTACAAGTTTACATGTTACTAAAAGAAACAAAATGTATATTACCAGGATTTTTTTTAAATATTGATATTGCATCTTAGGAATACATTTCTCTCAAATGACATTAAGTAATGAAATCTGATTTCAATTCATTTGTAGATGCAATTTTACAATCACAAGAAAAAAGCATATGATTTTAAATCAGACAAATAAAAATACACATACCAATGCAGCCAAAAAATTTATATTGATAACAGTACATGAATAATATCTTTTTAAAAGATAAATAAGCTTCAACTTTTAATAAGGTGTAAAGTAAAAATTATCAGCAAAATTAACTTTAATATATAAATATCGTACTGAAGAAAAGAGTTGATAAAAAGAATTAAATAATTTTTTTAAGAAATATTCTAATAAGCAATTCTATCAATAATTCAAAGTTTTATATTATTTTATTCTAAAAGTGATGAGAAGAGATGTATAACAAAATGTAACTAAACCTATCAATAGATATTACAAAATCAGGAATGGTTTAAAGAAATATAATTACAGCATTAATCATAATAAGAAAATATTGCACCAAATAGCAATCTTTTTTTTAATATGAAAGTAACTCTTGTCATATTTTTAATTTTAACAAATTACATATGAAATTTTTACTTGATATCTGCTAATTAAATTTTTAGTTTTAAAAAAACAAACAAACCAAATATTCTTTAATTATATTTTGAAGACCTGACAATATATTTAATTTTGATTTTTAAAGAAAATAACAGAAATATAAAAGATATTGTAAAATTAACTTGGCATTAAATGTTAATGATTTGGACAAATATGAAAATTTTATTATAATACAAATATTTTCTTATTCATATAGATTCTTAGTGAACTAAACTTTTAAACTGTATATATTTTTTCTCTTATTTGGTTTGAAATTTGGTCCCAACTTTATTATATTAAAATTCTTTCAAGAAAACAATCAAAATTATTAGTGATTGTGGAAATATAGTTCTTAAAATTTAGTAATCATCAACATCTATAATCTAAACATATACATATGTATATATATATATATAAATAATAAAAAATTATATCAAATATTATCAACATAATTTGAAATCCTATATGACTATGTAATTAATTCCGGGCTGGGCAAGGTTGACTCAACCTTTCATCCCTACTGCAGTGGGTCGATAAATGAGTACCAAGCTTGCTTGGGGACTTAAACACTGGGGGTCTCGCTTCAGACTGACCACCTGATCGGAACATCTGCTCATGTACCTCAGCGCCCAATGGTCATGTGTACTAGGAAGGGCACAGTAGGCCCTGGCCTGTTGCACCACCGAGTTTATGACTATGCAAAGGACTAAGAAATATAATTTAACTAAAAATACTTTTAGAAAAATTTTTGTAACAAAAACAAATTGAGGTTATCTTAAAACAAAATCAGACCATCTATATACAAATGTTTAAAGCCATTATAATATCACATGAAAAAAAATCTTTTTTTCAGGATAAATTCCTATTAAAATATTCAAGATATTGTTTTTATAGTAATAAATTAAGATCCCCACATAAGTTTTTAATAACCAATTTGGATATTTCTAAGGGGAAAATTTTTTTTTCGAAATAAATATAAAGTAATATTTCCAAACAAAAGATCATGTTTAGATATTTTCAAATTAGAAAGCAGTGGCGTAAGATACACACCTGCATCATGGGAAGGGTGGGGACCAGGATTCTATGAGGCCCAAAGTCTGACTGATGCCAAATATGGCTTGGTGTTGAAAATCTGACTTTGCAGGGGACCCTAATATTCTCCATTATGCCACTGTTAGAAAGCAAATACTTTATAATAATTTTCCTTCAAATTTAGTATTTTTTTTTAAATTACAGTTGATAATCCCACTTCAAAAAACAAACAAAATTTCTTTACTTAAATTTTAACTAAGCATTCAAAGATTTTCCCTTCTCCTTTGATAACATAGTATGCGAACTCTGAAAACAAGAAGCAAAATTTCTGAAATTAAAAAAGTTAAGCGAATGAAATATTGGCTTGAAATTTTGAATATAATTCTTGCTAAAAATATTACATGCCTGCATGTTGGTATTAAAATGGAATTTATTAACATAAAATCAATATTATCAGTTCATATCTATGCATGAAAATATGTGATAAATGTAACAATCTCTGTGTGATGATTTCTACATTCTATATTATTTAATAAACATATACAAGTATTTTTTTTTTTACATATTTTTCAAAGTGCAAATTTTATTTTCCCAGAATAAATTTTTAAATTTGAATAACAGATAAATATAAACAAACAATGTAGTTTTAAATTTTAAAATATGCATTACAAAAACAAAACAAAAAATTACATTTAATTTTTTAAAAAATTATAACAAAATTTTTCCTTCATCAATTGTTGTTAAACTTTAAAATAATATTTAAATAGATAATATTACAAATTCTATTAATATATTTTTCAAGTACAATACTTTAAACGGTTTAACAAAAAATGCACAAAATTAAACGTTTATATATCAACTAATTCAATTTTTTTTATCACATTAAGTGTACAAAATTTTGAAAACAAATGTAAATCAATATTCTAATGCTCAAGTAACTGAATTCAAGCATAATTCTTTAACATGAAAAAACTTTGTTTTGATAAAAAAAAAGTTACTAATATTGCTAGAATTCTTTATATTATTCTATACAGAATCCCAGATATATTTTTTGAAGACAACAGAATAATTATACAAAGAAAAATAAAATTAATCAGTCTCTTTTTCTTATTCTAATGCATATTAAAGTACTATGCAAATCATGTTTTCTACACATAAAACAAGTTTATACTCATATAAGGAATTAATTTGCTTAAAACTTGAGGTTGTAATCTGTATCAGTTGATTTTGAAATGCCTACTAAAATAATAAAAAAAATAAATTAAAAACAAAATGTAGCTACAAGAATACTGAGAGAAACAACACAATGTAAAATATTATGAAAAAAGATATGCAATATCTCTTGCATGAAACAGATATAACAATGCTGATTGTACCATTTTATCGTAAGCAAAAGTGCTATTTAAACATCAAAATGCAATTTCTACAGGCAGTTATGGTTAAATTTATAAGAAATAAATTCATATAAAATTTATATAACACTATATATTTTAATACAATATACACTGTACAAAAATAACTAAAGTTTTCAAGACATTAAGCAAAAATAAAAAAAAAAATTTCAAGTAACAACTATTAAATAACTTATTCAACAACATTAACAAAAAAATTAGAAATTATTTCATCCAATAAATTCAATCCATTTCATCCTCAAGTTATTTTAAAAAAGATGAACACAAAGTAAGTAAAAATTTAATTTTTTTGGTACTAGATATAAAAATTCAAAGCTCTAATAGCATTAACAAGGAAATAATTCATACATCGAACAAAAATGGCAGGTGAAATTTCTTAGACACTAACTACATTGATTTAATAGAAATCAAAATTTACTAAACATTCCTGTAATAAATAATTTACAGGATCTGAGGTACATTTAGACTAATAAACCTTAACTTTTAACAGAAAATGGAAAATAAATTTTAAAAAATATGAAGTTAAAACATAACTGCTTGCCATTTCTGAATTTAATATGCAAGCTTTGCGAGACAAAAGATTTTAATCAGCCTAGAGTTTATTTATCATCATCTTCCCAGTCTACTTTGCCAAGTAGAAAATTTTTTATAAGCAGCTAATAATAAACTTCTCATGTGATCACATAACTGTGTTTGCAAACAGTTTCTCACTAATTTTTCTTGGAAAGGTTGCAATTTAGCATATTCAAACCGCTGAAGACTGCCTTGCATTGATAAAACCTTCTCTTCCAACTGGGGAGTGGTGGTAGGAAAACAACACCAAAAATGACGAAGCAATTCTGATAAAGCACAATACAACTGCTTCATTTCAGTTTGGATTTCAACTGGTACAGAATCCTTTAAGTGTGTACCATCCATGTTCTTCATCAAAGACCCACCTGGTAATACATCTCCAAGAGCCACAATTGCAGAATTGGGAGAGAGCACATTTGGCAAATTTGGAGACCAATGATGAATAGCACTATTTAAATGATTAACAGCTGTTACAACTTCTTCTGGTGATACATTATTCGTATCGAGGATAGGAGTTGGACCACTAAGATATCGATTTACTTTTGTCAGATTCAATGAGCTAACATTTTGTTTAGAATTATTTCTCAAATCTTCATAATCAATTTTATTTTCAATAATAATTTTTTTTGGATCTTTCTCAGGTTCAGCAGAAGGAATGTTCTTTTTATTAGATGCAACACAATTATTCATCAAGGCAGGTTTTTTAGCATTAGGCAAAGCCTCAGCTGGATTATCTAACTTCTTTTTAGAGCAACTTTGCAACACCATCATAGAGTGATGATTAAAACGTCTAATCATATTTTGATTAATTTCTTTTTGAGTATTATGAGCACTTACAACAGTTTTGGAGTCCTCATCAAGTAATTTATCTTCCTCGAATGAATTAATATCTACAAAAGGATCGGGTATACCTTGATCTATTGCATTTTTCACATCTTGTTCATCAATTTTTGCACATTCTGAAAACAAATCTTTAGAGTTTATATTCAGTCGATCTCTGTGAAAATAATGTGATTGGAAAAACTTTGTCCAGAATTCACTTTCTGAAATTTTGTGAGGCACATTTTCCATATGCTTTTTCTTTACAGCAGGATAGGTTCGAAATATTGAGTCTATTATTTCTGGAGTTATATTATACTTGATTCCGCATGATCCGTCAGTCTGTGGGGCAATGCCAATTAAAAATGACCCAGAAACACCCGTTTCTTGTTCTGTATTTATCATTTGATTTTGAACAGGTTTTTTGACATAATTTGCCCAAAATTCATCAGCTGTAATAACTTGAGTAGCTACAAGATCTCGATACAACTGAAAAAGAACCGGATCATTAGCCAAAATGTTATTTTTTTCTTCTAACTCTTTGTTTATTTTTCGTTTAAATTTCGGTAAAAGTTGCTGAAGAAGTTCTTTAACACCATTTCTGTCTTGTAATTGCCAATTAGCACCCATTGGATTCACAAAATGAAAAGTAGTATTATCTCCACTATGTAACACCACTTGCAGTTGAACTTTTGATTTTCCATCAGGAGATATTTTTTGCATTTTGATGTCGGCATATTTGTGACTAATGGAGAAAGTATCCTTACCGTTCGGCATCCATGCTATACGTTCATTCATCAAGTACATGGTGCCATCAACTTTTTTATGATGAACATGATTAACCATCAATAAAACATCTTCGGATGAAGTGCCGGGTGACATACTGATTATTATATTAGAAATCAGACTAAAAAAATCTATATTATTAAGTCTAAATATTATTTGTGCATGACTATACGGCAAATCTAAACTTCACGCGGTATCGCTAAATTTTTCGAAGATTTAAGTTTGTTTAAATAATGAACCGTTTTGAGAAAATGTTCACAAAATTAGATGTATAAGTAATTAATAACTTACAATTACACAAAATTCGTTGATGAAAATACACAATATACTTAATGTTATCATTCAATTCAAGAAAGAACTAGGAGCACGCCTGACAGGTCATATTTGTAACAAAGACTGAGCCTTTACCTAACAGTAGTGCTCCCAGCTCTGACGAATTATCATGATCGTCGTCTAGCTAGAAAACCGGCAAATGACGTCATATTGCTGGCTTCGACCAATTGGAGCCGTGGAGACAGAAGGAATAAAGAAATAAATAAGGAAAAGATTGAAAGAAAATAGTCCGCAAATTACATAATCAATAAACTATCAGAAAAGTTACAAACTGATAAAAAATGGTTTTAGTGGAAAAGTAAAGTAAAAAATAGTCCTGAAATCCCTCCAATTCATTAGTGAAATATTTCTTCATTAGAAAAATAATATCAAATTTAAGATGTGTATGTGAGTGGAAGGGAATAAACATACATTTTTTAGTTCGACACATCTATTTATTTATTTATTATTATATATAACTGTTGATAGGTGCAGGAAAAAAACTTGTTTATAATTTTATCTACCAAATTTGAAAGCGTTTGGCAAAAAAATAAATAAATAAATCAATAAATAAAAAATGAAAAAAAAGTACCTATATTACTTGACATAATACTTTTACGTCAGATATGAGGCAAGTCTTGTGAAAAAGTCTAAAATATATCCTTTCAAATAATATGTGTTTTGCATAAGGTTAAAATCTATAATGGTCTTGAAACTTAACTTTTGTGTGTTAGCAAATCTTAATTTTTATTCATAAGATTCAGTATTCTTAAATATTTAACTCTCTGTTTGATAATTTTATTAATATAAAGTTTACGTGTTAACTCATAATTTAATCTCAAAGTTTTATAAATTTTCTTTTGCATTCATGGAAAATATGGAATTTTGTTTCTACTTTTGATACACCATTTTATTTGACTATAACGTCAGTATAAACCTGGCAATGTTGTCCCGTCTCAGTTCTTGCTGAGGTTCAAAATATGGCTTCTCGAACTGTTTATTGTATTTGCGGTGAACCTTATGATTCTGTTCGATTTATGATACAATGTGATTCTTGCAAAGATTGGTACCACGGAAGGTAATTATTTAATGTTAATTCATAAATATGTCATAACTTTTGTTGGGTTTTCTATTAAAAGCTATATCAGCTGGTTATTGTGTGTCAGTTTCACTTACTAGATTTAATTTTTCAAAATATTTTTATTTTTAGTTTGTCATTGATGCTATAAAGTCAAAGGATTTTTAAAATATGTATAAGATTTTAAACTTATCTTCCTTATTCTTTATTTTAGAAACAATTTTCGTTTTGTAAAAAACTTTAAATGTATTGCGATTAGTTATATTGTGAATAGTTAGATGACAAGTGTTTGATCTAATTGCACGTGTTGAAGAGATCAAAAAATTCTGCATGTGAATTTTATCATTCGATATTAAGTTTTACATTTTTCGTCATGAAATTAGCATTAATTGTATAAAGTTGTCAAAAATGTAAATTTTAACAGCTGATAACTATTTATATATGGATAATTTGATCATACGCTTTAATTGTGGTTAGAATGCCTATACATAAAATAAATATGAAAATTTCAAAAGTAAGTTTGCATTTATTTTATAAATTTATGTTATGAATTTGCACATATTTTTATTAAAATGTAATAATTTATAACTGTAGTTAAAACATATATGATGGGATGTAGAACCATCAAAGGAGAATCTGTTATGTGTTTGACTAAAACATGCATGTGTGCAAAGATAACATGCAATTCATATGTAAATACACGATTGTAAATTAACAATTTGTACAATTAATGTATACAAGTAGTACTATTTTTTAGTTGATATAAGAGGAAGTATGTTGCATAAGTTATTTTTATAAGCATTCAGGTATCAGTTTGCCTTCAGGCAACAAAATAAAATGCTGATAAATAAAGTTATTTATAATTATTCCTGGTTCTTACTTATTATTGCAACCTATTGGTGACATTATTTTAAACAAAGCACATGGATGCCAATTCAGCGCGTGCGACACATAGGGAATCGGGGCTGCCAACTTGGCGAGTTATCAATAGAGTTGGGGATTGTTGCAGTAATACTTTTAAGTACCTTATTCCTTTT
>BMAV01006883.1:51436-93034 GCA_019973955.1 Trichonephila inaurata madagascariensis
CCCCCCCCCCCCTTAAAGATAGATTATCTGTAACTTATTTTCTAATTTTATAGCATTCATGAAATGGAAAAACGTATCAACACTCCAGAAAAATACAAATTTCCAACATTTGAGACTGTCCATTGGTTTGCAGCACCTAATATTTTAGAACAACTTAGAGGTCAGTTTTTTTAAAAAAAAATATTAATATTTTTATTAATGAAGATAAAAGTTATTTATTTGAAAAACTTTTTTGATTTAAAACTATTTAGAAAATGAAGCAGTTGTTTTTCAAGGATAAATTTAAATGTTTATTAAATTTAGAAAAGAAAATTTCACAAATTTAAACTTATTTTCTTAGTTTAGTAAGTAGTGTTTTCCGATTAGTATATTATTATGAGATTCTAAATATTTTACTTATTATTAGAGAAAAAATAACTTATTTAATCAATAAAAAGAAACAATACACATAAAACAGATCTATAATCATTTTTAACATGTGCTCAATATTTGCTTTTCTAACCTTTACCTGAGATCTGCTTTATATAAAGAATTCTTTACAGGTCTTGAGACCACTATTGTTTTTAAAAAATATTAAGCATTGTGCATTTGTTATTTAATATCAAACTTTAAAGATAAAGGAATTTCTGAATTAATGACATGAATGATTTTTTCATCTTAATCATTGGTGATTTGTTATATTTCAGATAATAATGTCAGTAAAAGAGAACTAAGTTATTTAGTAACTGGAGCTAAAGCATTAGTTTCAGTTTTGAAGATCTGGAGTTCTGATAGCCAGGTATTAATTAAATTCCTTTACTTTGGATAATTTTTACTGAATTACATATAAAATGTCAAATATTTAAATCCAGTTTTTGATTTTTATAAACTAGAGTTTTTATGTATACTGCTGGCCATTAAAATTGCTACACTTTGGTGGTAGCTTGTAACAAATATTAGATTGGAACATATGATGCACAACATGCTAGGGTAGGCAAATCATTAGCAGCACATTTGCGCAATGCTGGTAAAAGAAACAACAATCTGTATTGAAAGAATGATTGTAAGGAAGCTCTTTTGGAAGTTAGTTGATTGTGTTGTGCCTCCTGTAAAAAGGAGCTTCTAATTCATTGGGATTTGACCTCAGCTGTGTTATGTACTACCAAGACTGTGATATTGCTGTTCATGTTGGTAGTAAGGTTTCTGATTTCCTGGTATTTTTTCTTTTTCCTAGGAAATCTTGGGAAAGTAAGTCATTCCTGTGGAATGCATCAAAGTTTTAAAAAATCTGAAAACTAAGCTATTTTTAATTGTTAGCAATAATTATATAAAATAAGGATACACATAAATTCCAAAATATATTCTCATATATATATATTGAGCTAAAAAGTACACAAAAAATAATATGTAATTATTCATTTTTCAAGTATGATTTTAAAACCTAAGTAATCTATGCTTTTATGATTCATTTTAGTTCTTAGATTTGTTATGAACAACCTTACAGCAGAAAATGCTCTTTCAAATACACCTGATGTTGGAAGAATTTTGATTCAAATCCTTACACAGTTTCATAATATTTGATGACCAGTTTTATGTTGAGTAAAATAGCTGCATTTCCTGCACCATAGTCTTGTTGAAACTAGATCTCTTTCTAGTTGAAACAAATAGGACCTTTGTTTCAGAGGGGATCACTTTTTCTAATTTTTCGTCCACCTTCAAAGATCTGTCATTAAAGATTTCTTTTCCAGTTTCCATGCTCTCTTTTTATTGTGAAGATTTGGAGAGTAATTCTTTCTCACAAAAGGACCTTGTCATTATTTATTCGCAAAGGGAAATATCAACAGTAACTTCAGTCGCTGCTTTTCTCCAAAAATTTAGATATTACATTAATCCAACTAAATTAACATTGTTTTTGGATTGGAGAACATTTCATATATATTCTTAACAAATCCTTTTTTATTTGTTCAGTTCTCCACAAAGGAAAGTTGCATTTCGACTGCATAGTTTTCTAGGTGAATTTTTTCTGGCATCAAGCCTGTTACAGTTGTAGTCAGTTTTAACTTCTACATTAACCATTATTTGCTTTTTAATATCAATTAATACTTTTGAAATTGCTTATTTTATCTCTATAAAAATCTTTCAAGCACTGATCATTTCATTCACGTGTCATTCTTGGGTATAAAATATAATTCCCGGGAATACAAAAGAATATGAAAATTTTACAATTTCTCAGGATTTCAGTTTCTTGGGAAGGAAGCCCTAAGTAGTGATTCCATAATTATCATGCGAATAAGAAATTGATGCATTAAGGAGGGCCATGCAAAATCTCAATAGCCCACCGCTAAAACTCGAGGACAAATGTATTGTCTTTGTAGCCTTACAAGATTATACAGAAGTGTCACTTACCTTTCATCTGGAACCTGGCCCATTTACAACATGACAAATGATGACTAATATTACAACTTTCCTTAAATTCTGCAACAGAGACAAGTATGTATCAAGAGACAGGAAAATAACAAAAATCCCCCCCCCCCCAGCATCCCTTGGAGGCTCTGCATGATAGATGTCATTACAGGGGAAGACCAATAATTCATTTTGGTGTTTTTAATTAATCTTTTTAACTCATTGTGAATTCAGATTTTAAAATGCTAAGCTGTGCAGCTAATATCTTTTAAAAATTGTTTCTCTTTTTCTTTCATTCATAAGTATCCATTGAAAAGATTTACTTTATTTGTGTATGCATTTAATTATTATATTCTTTGTTTCAAAAATTAATGCATAAAATATTAAATTGTTATTAATTGCTATATTAAAATGTTTTTTGAAAACAAAGTTTTAAAATCAGTGAAAATATTAGAATTAGTTCTAAAACAGTAAATCCAATTTATTGGTAAAAATGCCCAGTTGAAAGACACACCTCTAAGTGATTTCCAGTAACATTTATTTATTTTTTATACCAAAATTATGGAGCATTCTTGGCTGTGGACAAAAGATATACATAAATCCTCAACAGCAGTGACAAAAACTTATTCCATGTTTTGTAACATGCTTAAGGATTAGTAAAAAGAGATTTTAAAGGACTTTTATGTACAAGAATGATCAAGGTCAATTGAACATGAAATTCCAAAATAATGTATAATTGGTAGGGACTTTTTTCAGGGAGCCTGAATTTTAATTCCCAACTTGATATTTTGATGAAGGTTATTCTTGCATCATTCCTATTTTAATACATTTAATAGACATGTAAGTTTTGGTTTATATTGTAATGCAATATATATTAAGAATATATATATAAATTGTTCTAAATATTATGTTATATTTTATGTGCTAATGGAAATTCCTGTTAATTTTCACATTTTTACAGAAATCTTTCCTTTAATTATATAAGTATATAGTTTATATTTGAAGGGTGTATTTTTCTTTTTCCTTTTCCAACAGAATCATAAACATGACGATGTCCCACCTGGTATTAATGTAACAAAATTAATAAAAGATTTGATGAAAGAAGTGAGAATTGCTGAGGTATGTTTTTCAATAAATTTTGCCTTTTATATTGTTTAAAACTGTTTTTAAAAATTTAAATTGTAAACATTTTATACATATATATTGCTGATTTTGTCCCCTCCCCTTACTTCCTTTCCAACCAAATACATAGCATTGATTTGAATTCTCTCTTGTGCAATTATTTACCATTTTGCAATGCTTTCTTTAAAATATGTGTCATTTTTAATGTACAGAGTATTTAGCTATAATAAGATATATCACTTTATAAGATATTTGTTTAATCCTGACTTTCATTAATTGGAATGACCTAAGCCTCAGTTACTTGGGATTAATAAAATTCTACTCTATTTTTAAAAAAGCTACCTCTTGTTTAATCCAGTTTTATCATAATTATTTTTATTGGGTACATATAATTTAATTTTGAGATGCATTAGCTTATTTTTCTGCTTAAAAATAGGCTAATTATAAAAATTAAATGTTTTTTAATATGTGGTATTTAAACTTGAAAATGATCTCAATGAAATGTTTTCTGGGAAGTATATATTAAAGATTTTTTCCCTCTTGTATTTTGTTCCAGAAAAAAAATGTTAATGGTAGCATAAGACATTTGGGTCATAGACATAAAGTTTAAGAAAGGAGGTAAACAAACAATTATGCTCTCTTTGAAGAATCTGTGGAGTCTGAGTAGATCTTTCTTGACAGTACTTTCTTTTAATCCATCCTCAAAAATTAGCTTCAGAATCGAATTTTAAGTGCAGTCAAGAGGCTTGGGGTTTATGCCTATTAAACTGTCAAACTAGTGTTGTATAAAAAGGTTTTTGCAAAAATACTGGGCTATTTATGAGTTTTATATTGTCAAGTGCAGTGTTTCTCTGTTTTTTTTTTTTTTTTTGCAAGATTATTTGGGCATTTGAAAAGAATTTAATGCTCTCTGTTACAAAAAAGTCATTTTATAATGATATGAGGGAATGAGAAGATCTGCACTACTCTTATATTTAATTATTTTAAAATATTCAAATATGTATTAAGAGATACATATTCCAGTTATATTTGATTTGAAAACTAAACCTTTCATATTTAAAAGGAAATCGTTTTGTGCATTCTTTCAATTTGTATTTTTACTGATAATTGAAGTGAAAATTGGGTTTAAAGATCTGATAAAATTGCTGATAAGATTTTTTTATTTAAACAATATTTACATGAAAATGTTTTCATAAATATCTTTTATATGAAATTACTGTTAGTCAGCAATTTTTTCTGTTTTAGTTTACTTCAAGTTTTAGAAATATGTAAAATTTATCTTTCCTTGTGGGCAATAGTTTTTTTTATAAATTATTGCATAAGATGCAACTAATTGTAGTTCTCTTTTTAACAACAAGTTTTATTTAAATTATATAAGTATAAATAATGTGTTTTAGTTTTTAATTTACTGAAATAAATCAGTATTTTATCCAATTTAATCACAATAAGTGTATATAACTTAATTTTGTATTTTCTGTTTAGAAATACGCTAGCAGTAAAAATCCAATGGTTGCTGCAAGAAAACCGCCAGTGCGTCAAAAGAGAAAAGAAGTTGTTGCAAAACAAAGAGTTGAAAAGATTTTGAAAATGGTTTGTTTGATTTTGATCATTTGTTAATAAAGTCTTTAAAGAAACAAACATTTGAAAAGGAAAAAATAAAAATATATACAGTTAGACCCCGATTTAACAAATTCATTAGCACCGGACATTTTGTTTGCTAAATTGGAGTTATTCATTGTATCAGAGTCCAAACAAATACAATTTTTTGCACTTACCTTGTGGAAATTCTATAATAAGCAACTACACAAAAAATATCCATATTTGAATTATTATGCACCAGGTAATTCTAAATTTTAAAATATTGACTGATAGATGTTTGACAATATCTTTGATTCCTGACTAAAAAGAGTTTTTTTTTTTTTTTATTTTTTAAAAATTACTGCTTCATTTACATCTTACTGTATAAGGTATATTTTCACAGTTTCTAAACAATGTAAAGCATTGGAAAATGCAACAGTTTTGATAAGAGTTTCATTATAAAATTCTGCATCAGTATCGCTATCCATTGGCTCTGACAAAAAACAGGCAGTCAGTCATCAAGTGTAACATAATTGTTGAAATCTTAAGATATACCCTGCATTATGGAATGGGATGAAATGTGAAAGGAAATGTGTCCTGTTCAAAATTCACACAGTAGGTTACACTCATAACTCATCTGCACTGGTAAAATCTAATAACACTGCACCCTTTGCCATTGAAATTTGCTACAAACAAGAAAAATCTCTTTTCTGTTCCTGACAAAAGATGTCATTTGAAAAGTCAAATCTAATTTTTTCTAGCACAAATGAATAATAATAATAAACTTTTCAGCTATTAAAATAATTTAATTCAAAATTTATTATTCATTCCACCCCCGGGGCGCCCCCCCTTCATTTCAATCGGGGAAAGAGAAAAATTTGTTAAATCTCAAAATTCATTAAATCAGAGTCTGGCTATATAATTTTTTTATTAAAAGAAATATGTTAATAGATATTTAAATTAAAAAATTATCAAATATATCTGTTGTGGAATTGTAACCTTTTTTGTTACCTATTTCATATACATTGTTTGTATAAAATGAATAATTTTAGAATAATAAATTAATGAAACTTTCAGGACTATTCTAAATAAAACAAGTTTTTTTTAAAATTTTTTTTATCTATTTATTTAATATTCTTTGTTTCTAAAGTGGCAAATTTATAGGTGGTAGAACACAAGTAGTCAAAATAATACAGCTAATTATTTAAATAAAATTTTTAAAATTCCATAAACGTTGAATTTGCAATGAATGCATGTTTTGATGCTATATTTGGGATATAAAATATTAAATCTAAAAGTAATAATAATAATAATATCTATAATTATTTAACTAGCTCCTAACCAAATGCAAATGTTATTTAAGAATGTGTTGATCTACTTTGATGGGGAAATTCAATTTTTTCCAAGTTTTTCATATTTACTAGATTAAAAAATTATCAAATATATATTTAAACTTAGTACAATTTTTGAAAAAATATTTATGGGTACAAGTGAAATCTTTACATTTGTGGAAGAAAATAGACTGTCACATTTAGAATTACTAATATTCACTTGATATTAATTTGAAAACAATCACTTATGAAAAACACACAAGAAAGGTAGTAATTGAAAGGTGATGTCAAATTTCAGAAGAAAAAACATTCATTCTTTAATTTCTTTTCTTTGTTTCATATATTGTTCTTTTCAAAATAAAACTTTTATTTCTGTAGAAATGTAAGTTTCAGTTTTTGACATTCATTATGAGTAGATGAATCAAAATTTTTTGTTTACTTAGCACTTGATGGTTTTTGAGTTTAACATGCATATATATACTTTATTTCATATACTAATTGTAAATAAGAGTAATTACGTTTGAAATATATCTGAAGGAAATTATTTTAAATTTGTTTTAATGTTATTTAAATTCTTTTTTCTCCATTATATATCCATTTTATATTAAAAACAAAATTTTGTGTTAAAACATTACAACATATGACTAACTAAATTTTTAATAACTTTTTTTGGTGAGTAGTAAGTTAATGCTTTTTGTAATGTGATCAATAGTATATGTAAAGCCATAAAGGTGAAAGAAATAAAATTATTTTTACAATTTGCATTTTGTAAAGACTGGTTTAATAGCTCATGTATTACATGAAATTATACATTGAAAATATTTGAAAACTTTTGATCTTAACTAAAAAAAAGTTTTAAAAAATTTATAGTAAATTTTGAAAAATTTGCTTTAAATGTTGGTTATTATCCTTTGTTTTTGTTCAAATTTGCTAATATTTATTGTTTTCAATTAATTTAGGTACCCACCGAATCAGAAAAAAATCTAAATCTAGTCTCTCAATATCCTTTGAAACCCAAGATTTCTCCGAATTCAGATATATTTTATGATGATTTCCCTTTCCAAAATCCAGATATGCAGCTACACATGCAAGACTCAAAAATGATGTTGGATAAAATGAATATTGATATAAAATCATTTTTGGATTCAGCATCATTGAAAGAGGGGGCTATTGTGAATAGAAATATTACAGTTCCTTTTGGAATTGCTTGGTAAATTTCTACTCTCTCTCTCTCTTTTTTTTTTCCCTATTACCATATTTTTTGAAAATTGTATTATAATGCTAAAAAACAATTTTTCATTTTAAAGTTTGGTTAATTTGTTTTAAACTGCCTTTGCCTTTTGACATTTTTGTAAGCAAATTAATGTCTATTTCTGTGGTAGTTAATAGATATATAATTGATTTTTATACAATAGGGTTTTTTTCCAGATACTAACAAAAGTACTAAATTATTTTTTCTTGTATATAAAAAATTTTAAAAAGTGTATATATGCTATATGAAGTATGCTACTCAAAAAATAAATTTTAACTCTATATACATGAATTCAAAGTGAAATTTTCTTAATGATTTCCTTTATTTAGTCTCCCTGTACAATTTTTTTACATACATACCTTGCTTGACAATTGCTAAAGAACAACTGATTAATGGAAAATAGCATTTCTGAGAACTGACAATTTACAAATGTAATACAGTCAAACTTGCTTGAATGAGTGTGAAGACTTCGATACTTGCTTGTTATAAATGAGTGCTTATAAAAAGTAGGCCCAGGAAAATTAGAAATTCATACATATTTATATTATATGTACTATATGTATTTTTTATATCTGTATAGTACAAAAAAAGTTGATTAATTTGTTTTGAACTATCCTATTGTCTCTTTCTTGCCTTATTGTTCTTTGGGAAAAAAAACTCATGTTGTCCGATAAACCTCATCATCCCTGGCTTCAAAAAAAGTGAAGATTTTCTGTACTCAAAATACAAGGGGCAGTTCTGTTTGAACTTCTCATGTGTTAGCATTGTAGCTTTCATTATATTTTTTTTCAACTACAATATCTGAAGAAGTAGGTATGTCAAAAGTGATAATATTGGTGTCAAGAGGCACATATTTTCAAATTTTTCTACACTCTACTCATTTAAAAATTTTGCAAATTGTCTACTTCCTCAGTGATTTGTCCTTCCTGAGAAATGTCCAATCCCCTAACTCTGTAAAATTCTTACTTTTTCATCCAACTGATAAAATATTTTTTCAACATTGCAAAATAAAATTTGAGCATACTGTATGAATGCAAATCAAAGAATGACCTCCACACAAATTCCCTACCCTGCTGCTCTTATGCAGAATTAACCTCCATTCAATCATCATCCTCTGTTGTCTCTTCAAAGTTATTGTGGGGGGTATCCTTGAACATGCACTGCACAAAATAAAACCAACTATCACAGGCTCGCATGATTTTTAACTCATCACTAACTTTCAGTTGACTTCAAAATGTTAAAGGAAATTTTTCAGGAAAGGATTAGCTGAGTTAGAGAGGTAGGAAGTCGTCAATACAAATTGAATGAATTTCAAAAATATTACTTGTTGTAATCAGGATTTACTTGTTAAAAGTGATTTATGTTTCCATAGACTTAACATTGTACCAACCATTAAATTCAGAATTGTTACAAGCAAATTATACTATAATAAACAGAGCACAATTGTAGACTGGACCTCTTAACTGCATAAAAGACTGTACACTTAAGCTGTTCATTAATCAAAACTTCACACTATGGAATTATGGAAATTTTTAAGAATTTTTTTATCAAAGCTATTGGTTTAAATTCTGTCAAGTGAAAAATGCTCATAAGCATATATAAAGGAATGCGATCAGTGACAAACAATTGGACAACTTCAAACGGGACAAAATGTTGACCATAGCAATTGGTGTTTGAAAAAGTGAGTAAAATGACTGCAGAAGGACTGTGAAATGACTGAAAAAGAATGCTGATGGTCATGTAAGGACTGCCACATGTTGAGAGGAATGTACATGTATCCCTTATGGCAAAACAAAGACAAACATCTCTCTCCAAGCCTAATAATAGATTCAGAATTTGTTGCCAATGCCAGCATTTGTGTATTTGCCAGATATCTTGTCAACTGAATCAAGCTGACTGTCATAGAAGCCTATTAAGTGCATTCAGTTACATCTATGCCATTGTTGGGAAATTTATACTTGCGTGAAGAACATGTACATTGGAATCGTAAATAGTGCTTTATAGTCATTTTCTTCAATGAATTCCTGATTTACTGTAAAGGAGCATGCTAGACACTAACTACTGTGGAAAGAGGGGAACTCATTACTGATCACAGAAAGTTCATGCAATTTAATCAGTATGGGCAGATATTATGCATAAGAGCAGAACGTCATGGTGCATTTTTCATACAGTTTCCACTTCATCAGTTTTATTGCTTTTTCTTATCTTATTGAGATACAGTTGGTCCAGACTTTTATATTCATGGGTGACAGTGTACACCTACATGTGACTTTGGTCTCCAAGACTAGAGTACAAAGATATTGAACATTTGTGTCTTGTGTGCATTTGTGTCATTGGGTCTAAATCCCATTAAATTCTTGGTTACACATTTCATGAAGTAATTGCTATTCCTAAACTGGGCAAAAGCTTAATATCATTTTGAGATAGAAATGAAACAATATTCCACAAGCTCTCCTCCAGTCTAGTAGAAAGCATGCATAACACTTGCCAAATATGCATTAGTTTGAAAATGTCTTAAAATGTGATTTATCTACCACAGGGGTTGGTAACCTTGTAGCTGTGGCATGCCCAAACAATCTACCAGTGTAATTCAGGGAGCTACACTGTAGAAAATATTTGAAACTGCAATCCTGGAATAATGCATGCAGAATTAAGGGAATAGAAGTAAAAAATACAGGCTTAGATTTGGATTATATATGAATCGAGCATCACATTTAAAGATATTTATTAACATAAAAATAAACAACAAAAAATATAACTATTTCTTTGACATAAATAAAATAAAATTGTTCATGTATTATGTATTTTTTAAACATATTTATTAAAATAAGCATCATAAAATATAAGTATTCCTTCAATATAGTTAAATAAAGATAATAAATATTTTAGTGTGAACCTTATACCTGCTTATTACTTTGCGGACTTAAATATTTTTCATATGAGGAAAGATCTATTCACATAGATATGTAGAACTAAAAGCAGAAAAAAAAGAGTACATGTAATTTTCTTCAAATAATTAAATCTCTCCAGTAATGACATCCAATAATTTAAATTGGGTATCGATTTATATTTCAGATTTGCATGTCATAGGTTGCCAACCCTTGATCTATCATCATTTGGGCTAGAAAGAACATTTTTCATGATTTGGGGAATTTGTCACATTTTACGTTATACTTAATGTGTACCTTTATTAAGTATGTTCTAAGTTCCTTTCTTTAATCAATGTCTCGCGTATTAAATATTCAAAAAAATTATGTTTATTCCTTGGTTGTTGTCAAGCAGTGTATTTAAAGAAGCAGGTAGTAATAATTTTGAGCGCTGTATTATTATCATTTATTTTGTAAAATGTATAAAAGTTTAATTTGTGTTTTGTTTAGTTTGAATATTTATCAGGAAAAAATATTCTTTTTAGCAAGGATGGAAATTTTCCATTAAAGAAAGAATCTGTGTATGATTTTGTTGACTCAGATGATGACAATTTAATAGTTGATGAAAATCCAGTCAACGGTAGAAAACGAGAATTTAAAAAAGAACACTTTGCTCAAGATGTTTGTCCAGATGTACAACCTGGTTTAAGACTTCGATTGTCTTGTATGTATTCATCATTTTTGTCTAAAAAAATCTGTATCTAATTATTTTAATATTTTCAATATGTCTGTTAATTAATTCAACATATTAGTACTTTGTTATATATATATTATCTACACTATTAAAATTTGTAGGTAACCAAACGTATCTATCTATATATGTCTCTATGTGCGTCTATCTTGCGAACTGCACAACACAGAAACTCGCTGAAGGTACCAAAAGATTGAGAATGATCCAAAAAATCCGTTTTGACCATTTATATTCCGATATTGCAATTAGTTTAAAAGATATTAATTAAAAACCTTTGTTTTACACACCTGCATGTTGTTTTTACTGCCAAACAGAATGAAAAACCGGGAAGTTTTTTATCCCTGACATTTTTAAAACACGATCTAATTTTTTTGTGAGACTTGGACAAAAAATAATTACAGAAGTCTGTTATTGCCAAGCTTGGTGGAGGTGGGTTTAAAGCATCTACTGTGATTAGTGAATCAGCTTCTAGTTGTTAAAAAGTATATGAAACATTTAATGACAGTAGTGACGCAAGCTGCAAATTACATTCCATTGTGACATTACTTTGATCCTGTAAAATGTCTAATTCAAAGTGAACTTTTTTGCTAATTTAAATTTGTTTTGGTTTTCCTTTGGAGAAAAATATAAGTTAACTTATTATGGTTGAATTTTAAAAAGTTTGACATCTTTTGAATTTTTAGTTTCGTTTATAATGTTGCAGTAATGTGAGGGGGGGAATGGAGTTGGTACTTATTTGAAGAAAAAATAAAAACTTAATTAGTATGGGTTGCTTTTGTCATTTAATATATTTGACATCAGAAAAGAGTACTGCTTCTTTACCATAAAAGCTGATGAGATGCTCTTAGATATATTCTTCTATAAAATTTTCAAAGTTTGCACAGTAAAAAAAAAGAGCATTCCATACTCGATGGTGATCACTTCATTATAGTAATGACATCAATTTCTTCTAACATTATCGTTAACTTCCGTGTGCATAATATTTTTTATACTTAAAATTGAGTTCTCTGCAATTTTTATAAAAACATTTTTATTTTAAAATCATTACTTTCTTATATATATATCTTATTATTTCTATATGCACACTTTTAAGTTTACTTTAGTGTATGAGTTTTTATAAAATTTCTATATCATGCTGTTATTATGTATATGCTCTGTTTTTCCCTTTAAGTTGTTACACATTGGTTATTTTATTTATTTATTTATTTTCATTTACAGTTAATGGGAAACCTGTAGAAGGGTCATTTAATCCAAATAGTCTGTTGAATCAGCCTCCTCATGATGATAGTAATGCAGATACTCCTAAAAATGCCACCATAGATGATCTTTTAGTAGCAACTGGTTTAGCTGTTGACGGAGAAAGTAGTGTCAGCTTAGGTGATGATGAACTAAAGTAAGTTTCTTTATTTGATATTAAGAAAAATTATTTTTGTAAAATTAATTCTATATTAAATTTTAAATGCAATTTTAAATTTTTATAAACATTTCAACTAAAGTTTATTTTATGTATTGTAAAATTTATATTTTTAAGGTCAGTATTAATAATCTCTGATTTATCTAATGCTGTGATTCACAACCTTTTTTTGTTGTTGTTGCGGTATACTTTTAACAATTTCAAAATTTGGTGACATAATAACAATAAAATAAGTTTAAAAAAATTTTACTTATCTATAATATACTTCCATCTATTAACGAAAGAATGTTAAATATACCACAGTACCCTTAGTTTATTTCTATTAAACAGCAGAAGGATTCGATTCCAGATTTTTTTTTCTCAGAGTACAATTAATAATTTTTAAAAAATTTGGTGGCACATTTCCAGAATTTAGTGGCATACATAAGTGCCATGGCACAGTAGTTGAGAATCACTGATCTAATGTATTGCTTTATAAAACTTATTAAGTATGTAATTTTTTTCAGTGGTGGTGAAGCTCAATTAGAACCATCAACAAGAGATGCTATTCAAGGAATGCTTTCTATGAGCAAGGGCGCAATTAGATTTTCTAGTCAAGGAGATCCATCTGCATTGTCTATTCAATCCTTACAACCATCTATAAAGGCTGAAAATATGTCTGAATTATCCTTACCACATATGGACAGCTCCCTTGCTAATCTTTCTATTTTGGCAAGAAAATCAAATCCACCAGTGCGCAGTGCTAAAATTGCTTTAGGTTTCTCTAGATATAATAATAGTAGTAATAATCAGGAATATGATGATTTTGAAGAACAATTGAAGCAATGTCATCAAGAGGGAGATTATAGTACGTTTCAATTTTTCTTTTCTTTAAAATGGTTTTTCTGCTGTCAATTTTGTTTTATTTCCCAAAATATATTAAAAAATTGATTTTTTTTTAATTTGAAGAATTTTATTTTATATGCATAATATAACACCTGTTTTGTAAAAAAAATATGCTATTTGTAGATGTCACAATGTAAAAAAGATCCTATTTGCAAGTTAGAATGTGTAATTATATTTAAAATATAAGTTTGTTTTTCTATAGTTTATTTTTTGCATATTAATATACTAATTTGTTAAAAAAAATTTGAATTTTATTCTCTTTTATTTTGATTCTAGTTGCTTTTGTCAAAATCTTTGCACATTATATAGTAAAAAAAGATTGAAATTGGTATTTTCATTGTTTTTAAAGCATTTTTGTAGTAGCTTATTGTAATTACAGTTAAATATTATCTATTCTGTAATAAAAAAAGTCTTTAAATTATTCATTTTATTAACATTTTTGGTTATGTGTTTTTTACCTAGTTTATTTGGGTTTGGATGCCTCTGATGATGAATGCCATGTTTTTAAGCCACGTGGAAGAAGCAGAAGAGATGAACCATGGAATCCAAAAGGTATATGAGTGCATTAAGTATAAAGCTATTCTAAGTAAGGCATGTGTTTTTGAAATAAATTAAAGATTCGATTTTAAAAAAAATTTTATTTTCATATTACGGGTTGTTCAGCCAAATTGGTTCCCAACTGTCCGAAACCAGAACGTCCAGTCCGAGAAGGCACCAGAAAAGAAGCAATTGAATGTGGCTTAGCAGCAGCTAGACTCTCCTCATTGCCGGTATGTTTTGATTCTCCAAAATATTTTATTCATTCCCCCCCCCCTCCTTTCTTAGTTTTTGAGCAATTTTTCAATGTCTAATTCTCCACTGCATTTTCTAAAAATAAAGTATTATTGTGTGTTACACATTGTATATGTCCTTTTTGTTATTTGTTTATGGAGAAAAAAATGGTTTATTTGTAGTTTAATATTAATGCATCCATTAATTCTTTATTGACCTTATTATGATTTACTGCAGTTTTTTTCATGCAATATTTTTTTTTTAATCATTACATTGAAAACTAAGGGATATACATAAACAAAATACTCAACTTTAGGAAATTTAATTATTTAGGGTTGATTAATTAATTAAAGATATTCAACTGTAAAATTAATTATACACACTGTCCACTTAAAATAGTCAAATCGTTTTCTAAGGTCTTCATTAACATACAAAAAAAATAAGACTCTTACCTTTTGATATTAACTATTTTTTCGGAACAAAAATGACAATCTTCGCAATCTGCTGAAAACACAATTTCTGCTTAAAACTATTCGTTTTCTTCGCTAAAATACTCGTTATAGAACCCATGCTGCCATATATCTTGGAAGAGTAGATTTAAAATATTCCTGCTTAGTATCATCAGAATATTCGTAAAAATGGTTATTCTATGCAATTTTAAAGTGAGTGGCTCTTATAAGTACCGTCGGTAGATAAAGGGTTAAAATTGTGTAACATCATATTCAAAGAACCCAAATAAATCATGCTGTTTCAGGATTGCATTGAACAAAAATATAATTATTTTATTTAAATGTTCTTAAACAGTGTACATATTGATTTTTATAAATCAGATTAGTGAAAAATGTATATTAATCCATTCTTATGATGGAGTAAACCTCCCCCCCCTCCCCTTTATTATGTAAAAACTTATTGTATACAATATTCATTGCATCTTATTATAATTGTATGCATGTTGAAAATTATTTATAGGTAATGTTTTATAATTAAAATTTAACATAAACTGTTATGAATCTTGGAAGAATCTAGATCAACTTGAATAAAAAATTGTTTTTAGTGTCAATTATGTATATTCTTAAATTATTATGTGTATGGATGAAAAAATTATATGAAAAAGAATACGTTTCTTATTTTAAAAAAAAAGTTTAAATTGTTGAATAAAATTTTTTAAAGCTTAGCTTAGCCCTTGGGAAAAAAAATAAGATGTTTCCCAAACTTTTAAGAAAACGATTCACGTATTGATGTTGTGTGGTTAGAAAGGGATTTTATTTGGAAGTAATAATTTCCCTTACCAAATCTCTTGTCAAAATGTACGTTACAATATTACTTATTGTGATCTGTAATTGAAGTCTCTTTTCAACTACTTTACTAATATCTTGCAAGTGGATAACTCGAGACCTTTTACAGAGTAGTTTCCCACTAATTGCATTCTTAATAATTTTAGAACACCGTGTTTTGTTTTCTTATCATCCACACATAACTGATGTCTTATCATCTACCAGGTTTGCAGACTGACAATTAAACTAAAGAGAATTTTTACAGAACCAATTATTAGGTGCTTTTTATTCCTACTTTGCTAATTTTGATTTGTGAGAGAAGGGCTGCCACAAATTTATAATAAATTTTAATGTTTTTTTCTTTTGCTCTTCAAAATATTTTGTTTTGTAATATAAAAGGAATATTAAAGAATGATTCTGTAACAACATTTAATTGTAAAATTTTTGAAAGATTTCATAGAAATTTTATATACATGACTCATTTTTTTTTTCTTTTTTAAAAAATTCTTAGCCTCAGAAAAAACAGTATTTAAAGAAAAAACCTATAGTTCGGAACAAAAGTGTTCCTGATCAGCAAGCTGGACCCTCAAATCCTGCTTTTAATAACAAGCGCCAACTTCCATCCGAACCACCTAAAGGTAAGTTTTAAAATTTTATTATATCCTGTATAAATTTTATTACAAGTAAAAATAATGAAAATTTAAGAACAGAAAATTCCTAAAATCAAAAGCAACTTATCTTAAAACTTATAATTGTAAAAAAAAATTCATTGGAACCCAAGTATATATCATAATATAATTACATATTATAATTGTTTCAAATATATATAAATATTTTATATACAATAATAACTTTAACATTGTTTTGTTATTTGAAGTGTTTATTTATATAGCTAAAAGAGTACACTGAAAATCGCCAAAGGAAGTACCAAATTTTAAATTTAATTTTGGAATTATACAGTTGAAGCATAAAAAAGAAATGAGACTTAAGATAGAAAGTAGTATTTGAAATTATTTAATAATTTTTTATGATAGATCTTTGGAAATTAATTTTTTGAAACATAAAGGGAATGTAATGTGTTTTTAGTTGTTTATATTGTATAATCGTTAAAAATGCAATATTTTATCACATTAGAAAATTGAACTTTAATTAGTTTTCTTATGCTGTATAATAAAAGTAGTTTTTTAAAAATAAAAATGTGTTCCAAGCAATGTTTCTATTACTTAAAACTAAAATTAAAAGTGACTTGGGACATATGTGTATTATATAAAAAATATATATTTTGCAAATTATTTATAGCTGTAAACTTATTTGATGCCAAATACTTTATTGGAAAAAATACTAGATTCCTACAAGTTCATGAAAATTCCAGAATAAAGTTATGATTAATAAATTTATTGATAATGTTACAGAGTTTTTTATTTCATAATTTTCTTCAATTCATGTGATTTTTTTTGTGTGCATATTTTATGAAGATATATATGATTATAAGATGATATATTTCAGTTTCTCATTCTGTTAATATGTAAATAATACATATACTCATTTTGAATGTTTATACTTGTACCTTTGTGTTATTTTTTCAAAGAACATGTGCAAAAGTGATATTCCATGTGTGTTTGTTTTAATGAACAAAAACGAGCTTGGTTTAGTTGTCAAAACCTAATTAATGTCTTTTTTAGTAGTGAACAAAAGGCCAAAGAAAGGATTTGCTACAGCTAAACAAAGACTGGGCAAGATATTGAAGATTCATAAGATGATATACTAACATCTTGTGTATAAATGGAACATTTTATGTTAATATTCATTTTGAAAATCAAATGCATTATCCCATTGTATATATTTTCTACTTGCACCTTTCTGTTTTATTGTGATATTCAAAACTTCTTTCATATTAAAAGGAAATGCATGTTAATGTCTGTTTCGTAAACATTTTTAATGTTGTACATACATGGATTTTCTTTAATATTGAACATTTATAATAAAGAGACAAGTCTGAATTTTTTTTTTTTTTTTTTAAAAAAAAATATATAAATGATCATTAAAAAAAATATGTATACATCCTGATTTTTGAAAATAATTTAATAAAATAATGTTAAAATATTTAATTCTGTTTCTCATGAATGAAGCTTTAGGTATTTTATGCTTCAGCATATTAGGGAAAGGGATAACTGAATTTTTGATTAGTTACAACTAGTTTCAGAGTAAATAGTTAATAACTTTTAAAAGGTAAATTCTGCATTGTAATGTGAGCTGCTTTTTTTTAAAAAAAATTTATAATTTTTCTTTGTATTTAGTTTTATTTAATAGTCTAAAGATGGATGTATAAAAATTATCTTGAATAATTTTCTTTTACATTGCATAGATCTTTTTGAAATTCAATTGGAATTATTATTTTGAAATTACCTTTAGCTACTTTTGAGAAACAAACATATATCATTGTTTATTGTATTTTACATTTCTTTAACTTTTGACTGTGGAAAATTATTCATTAAATACCTTGTACTTTTTTTCAGTACACTGATATTTTCAATTTTTTCTTTAATGTTACTGTTAAGCATTTGATTGTTGTAAAGAGATAATCTTGGGCTGTGTTATTTGAAATCTTCATGAAATATTTTAACTCCATATGGACATTGCTTATTCAGAATATTAAAAAATGTTTGTAATATGTTTCTAAAAATGAAATTTCAATTTTTTTAAAGTAAAATTCCTGCATTTTTTAATGTTATTCAAATTGATTTCATTTTAAAATTGTGGCAGAGATTTTTTTTAAATTCTCTGTTGCATCATTTTTTATTGATTGAAAATGGATTATATTTCTTCATGAAAATGTGGAGTTTCAAGTTGCATATTTTAGAAAAAGAGGAAAGTAGTCTTAACTTATTGAAAAACAAAATGCCAATTAAACAGTTAAAACTAAATATAGCTTGTTATAAATCTGATTATTGCATATATAGCAGTATGTGATCAAGTTAGTATAATGTTTGTCAGATGTGAACAGAATTTTGAAATACTTTATTTGATCTGCTTTATTTTTAAAGAAGTTTTTGAACATGGGAAATGCATATATATGCTTTTGTAAAAGGAGAACTTTAAAAAATGAGAAAAATGTTTCTTGGATTTTCAGTTGATTTTTAGATCTGATATTTAAAAAGTTACTAGGTACAATATGCATTTTCTTGCTATGTAAATTACTTTTTAAATGTTTGTATTATATGCAGTAAAATATAGCATGTTTGTTCTCTGGTGATATTATTCTTTGGGATTTTACCATAAATATGCCATTTTGAATTAATGTCAAATCTTTTTCCCTAAAAAACATCAATCTGTTAATCCAGTTAATGCAAGGTCAATTATGTGTAAAATTGAAGAGATTTCTTATATTTATGTCATGTCATGTTATGGTATGTTTTATAATGCTGGAATGATATATAAAATTGATCAGATAGTTTGTTTAATAAGTATGTATTACATTTTTTTTTTCTTTTCAAAGTATGTTTAGGTGAAAATTATTTATCCAGTAATATCTGAATTTTATAAACTTAATTGTTTTAATTTAATGTTTTCACAAAATACTTGAGATTTATAAATCTGCATTGAAAAAAATGTTATAAGAATTTTTTACGATTATTCCACGAAACTTACATAATTGATTATAAGTTTTAAGAATTTTCATTTTAAAGAAGTTTATTTACAGATATATTTTTAAACTCTTATAAGTATTGTAGCATAAAGTTTTAAGCATCCCATTTCTTAATTTGCCTTCATTTTGACTTTTTCTGTTCAAATTATTAAATTACTGTTAGATAATTATTAGGCCAGTTTGCAATGTAGTTTTCAAATCAATAGTTAAAATAATTTTATCATTTTTTGTTGCAAATAACTTATTGTTAGTTTTATACTGGTCTTGAATGTTGATAAATTGTAATTATATACATACTATTTTTCTAATAAAATTATTAGATATTAAACCACATTGTAGTAATATAGTCCCATGACCATCCATGACTTTTTAAATAAAATTTCTGCATGCTTTTATATAGTATGAAAGTATATTTTAGGAATTCCTGGTATTGCACACACATTTCAACTAATAGTGATGTGTTTGTTCTTATAATTCATTTCTATCTTATTAAACTGTATTTGACAGTTTTTGTTATGATTGCTCAAAATACTTTTTGATGTGGTACATATTTGAGTATTTTATATTCCCTATGAATTTAACTTAATTTTATGTGTGTGTACTTTAAAATTTCTCTGTTTATGCACTTGTTTTGTTTTTCTAACTTTTTTAAAAGTATTTCAAATAAGCTGTGATATGAACTCTTATATAATTAATTTTTTAATAAAGCACAAAATGCTTTAGTGGATTTGTGAGTAGATTATTTTAAGTATTGTATATAACTTTCATTCATTGTATATGTCATTTGATATAAGTAGAAACTTTTTGAACCTGTTGTACGATTTATTCCATGGTTTTCTCGTATGACAAAATTTTGCAATTTTGTTTTCTGGATGTTTGAAAATATTTGGACTGGCAAGTTTTACTGATATTTATTTCTATCATGGTAATTTGTAAATAGTGCTTTTTCAGTTTCATTTTCTATAATCATAAGTATCACTCAATGTATATTGTTCTCAATATATAAAATATTTTCACAACATATATTTTGGTATTTCAGACAAGAAAATGTGCTACAATGTCTGTGTCTGCAAAATCATTGTCATTTATCAATTCCTAAAACAGTGTTTGATTATTAAATTGATTTTACTTCAGAATGTACTTGTACTTTAGTATAACTGTACATATATATGCACTGCACACAAACACTAAACTAATTTTTTTCATGAAATTTTATATTACATTAAGAATTAATGAATTAAGAATTTAATTACATTAGATGTACCTTTAAATAATAGGGATTTTTATAATAAAAGAAAACACAATAGTTTCAATAAGCATTAAAAATCTTTATTTTCAAAGTAATGACTATCACTAGCTTTTTTAGTCTCTTAATCTTTCAGTTAATTTGTGAATATATTGAGGGTAACAAAACCTAACTTCCTTGTTTTTGCACAAAATTTCCCTCTTATGTTTGGAAGCTCTGTTCAGATAATACATTTGTCAACAATTGGAACAAAATGATAATATGATGTACCATGGTCTAGGGAATATGCTGATATTTGGTTAATGTGTGCTTCCTGTAACATGCCTGTAACTTGTTTTGAAACTTATGAATGGTACTTTATCATGAAGCAAAATTATTCTTTGCTTCTATCCAATCCTAATAATTTTGCATTTAAAGTGTATCTCAAATTGATTATTTGTTATTGATAATGATCAATGTTGACAATTTCATCTGGTTTATAGAAACTGTTAATACTCCTCTTCCTGATTCCATCAAAAATTTAGGATTGTCTTGAAGTTTATTTTGTTGTTTGACTGAAATTGACCCATTATTTTGTGCATATGGGATTCTTAAAGTAAATCTTCATTTAATCTACAATCGGTAAAAGTTTTTCTTTCATACAATTGAAACATCTTTTCCATTGCTTGTAAACAATTGGAAATTATTTGCTGTGAATGGCTTAATCTTGCTGCAATGTGTTTTTGATATGTATCTTCAGCATATAATGCTTGTAATTGCTGATCCTTTAACCTTTTTGGTTAACTGGAGAATTCTTTCACACAGCAAAATCATCATTTTTGGAGCATTTGCATCAAAGTGCACACATACCTTAAATATATCATATTCAATGTGGACTTCTAAACAAGGCATTTAAAACACTGGATTCATTAATTAGAATTACGAGTTCGTATATGGCACACAAATTAAATAAAAGTATTTCGGAAAACATTTTCATTTATATATATAAAGGAAACTATTGCGCATAAATGTATTTGACAAAACTCAGTTGTAGAATTACTTGTATCGTGTGAAATAGTGATATTTCTTGATATGTCAATCAAATGTACATCTTTGTACAAAGTAATGAGTCACAAAATGCCGTTAAGAGTTGGAAACTATTCTTTAGTAGTCAATGAACAATTAACATGTAACAATTTTCATCTCCTTTTAAACAGTAATGCTCTTTAAGTGCTTTACTGACTATTTATTAAAACACTGCACAAATCCTCAACAAATATCAAAAGGAAATTATTGAAGAGCATCACACTTTTTAAGGAAATTGGGAATTACAGTACTTTTGTATTTACAGAAAAAGTAAAATATGTTTGATAAAATTATTTTTAGAAAAATGAATTTTTAAAGAAACATTTTAACCAAACAATTTAGAAGCAAATTGAAGTTTTAATGTGAAGAAATTTTGCTTTCTAATTTCATTATTTTCTTTTCTAATTAGAACTCATGATTATGAATGAAAACATGATTTTTTTCCCTTAAGAGTTCACAATCACTTAAGAAATTTCATCTCTTACTATTCTAAAGTTATTATTTGTTTAATCTCTATTATTGTTACCCTAATCACTAAAGAAGATAATCTTATATTTCTGTAGATTAGATACTACCCATGATAAACTAATTGAATGTGTGTATATCCACAACATATCCATTCGATACTCAAACAATATTCATCAACAACACAAATTAGTTATTGTAATATTTAGCGAGACACACATTTGCCACAATACAACTTACAAAATCAACACTTATGAACAAAATTTACATTTCAGATGCTGAGGCACGCGCAGCAGCATCCCTATCATGGGCAATATTTTGGCACAGATACCCTCTTGAATTTTGTTCACTTATTTATCCACAGCTGACTAATTGTGTAATTTCTGTATTATTTCATATCGCATTTTCAATAGAATAAATTATTTAAAATTTAATTTTGAAGTAAATATAGCTACAGGGTAGTACGTAGCTTCAATTTTTCTTCGATTGTGGTTCGCTTTTTAAAAGAGTGGTTTAAATACAAAAGAAATCATTTATAGGTTTTGCAGTCAAAGAGTAGTATAAGAAAATTCATCTTCTGCTCAAGATAATAAAATTACCTGAAGTGGAGATATTGAAAATTACTATTGTCCACACAAACAGAAACATCACGACCGCCCCAAAACAGGATTCTTACAAAGGGAGGATTATAAACTGAAATGTGTTATATGAATCCCTGACTTGACAGAAAATTGTTTAATCAAAAGTTCATTAGGGAAAAAAACATTAATCTTTTGGATAAAAAAAATGTTTTTAAAATTAAATGTACGTATAACTTTTTGGAATAAAATTGTGAAAGGTTTATAATCTAGAAATGTTGCTGTCAAGTAAAGTTTTTAAAATTAATTACTCCTTTATGTGCTTTTGTTTTCTAAAGTATTATAGGAATATTAGAAAACACAGATGCATTCAAGTTTAAATTTTTCAATTTGCTTACATTAATATCCTACTATTGCAAAATAATGGGTTGTATTGACGACAGACTTCGCAATTCTGAATTTACTGGAATGATACCCGGCATGTACCTTCCTTGAATTTCATTTGGCTATGTGGGTTTGGGATTAGGACTCGAAAATTGCCAGCCAAATAATTCATTACCCTCTACTTTTAATGCTTTATTTAGCCTTCAATTTTAAGTTCTGAATTAATGAAGTGATAACTTCTTTAGGTGCGTTGTGCTGAAGAGTGAGTCACACATACAAGCACCAGTTCGACTGCAGCGTCGGCACGCGTAATTGGTTTTACTCTTCTTCATTCGGTAATCGTACTCGCGTCGGCGACGCTCGCTTGGTTTTGAAGTAAAAACCTTTTAAGCACAAGTTTTTTTTTAAGTATAAATTTCATGTTGTCTTCTTCCCATGAAGTTTTATTTTCTTCATTTAATTGACACTATCATGCAGCCCGCTTCCACTAAACTCTAGCGAGAGAATAGGGGCAAGAGAAAACATTTAGGGGGAAAAAGGAGGAAGATGAGAAGAAATAAAACATGGTTTCTATTTTTGATTAAACAAAAAGACCATTTAAGTACAAAAACAAATAATATAAAAAAATAGTTTTTAAGTCAATTCCTACTTAGATCAACAACGAAAAATGTTATTTTAGCTACTTTTTATTAAATAGTGACAATTAATATATAAATATGTATATACATAGGGCAGAATCACAACATTAAGTGGTAATTAGTTTTTTTAATTATCATTAAAGTATCGTATTGTCCTTTTAATTTCAGTCCAACTGAATGCAAAAAAAACATTTTCAAGTTTTGACACAAGCCGCCAACGCGTGGCTGTATTTGTAATTCTTTAAATTATTGTATTGTCATCCCAAATGATCCTGTATATAAAATTTCAGCGCTTTAAAATGTATTTTATTAACGATTGAAAATTCCACCAAGATAAATAAATAAATACATATATAGACAGTGCGAGCTAATAGAGTAGGAATTGAATGAGCCATAGCGAGAAAGTTGCCAATGTTTTGGTTTATGTTGGGGATGACAACAAAGAAACAGCATGCATTGGATTATAACATTTTCTTTCTATTGTGAATATGTTGCGTTTTAATATCATCCTCTGCATCAGGAGTGTCCAACACAAATGACCTTGCGGGCCACTTCGGAAAAGCATTATAATCTCGCGGGCCGTACATAAAAATATGTACCTTTATATCAGATTTGGAAGCAAACAAAAAAAAAAAAATTATTGAGTGAAAATTTAAAACAGAATGAATTATTATTATTATTTTCATTATTTTTCACGTATACAATCATAGATAATATAATAATGTTTATATAATATAATAATGCAATGATCAAATAATGTTTAAAATATTACAGTTGTCATTTTCTTGAAAATTACGGTGTTCCTTTTGAATTGATCTTTCGTTACTCATTGTTGAAATGTAATAGTGTCGTCATTCTCTCTCTCAAACGACTAAGTCTCTTAACCATACTAAATATTTTTTTTAAACTTTCAAAAACATCTCTGACTGCCTCTTGCTTTTTGGGCACCCCAAACAGTAAAGGTGGTGGAGAAATGAAACTCGCACACACAGTAAGTCATGTACCATCCATAGTAAAGGATATATATTATCAGGGGCGGCTCTAGGGCCGGACCCCTGCCCGGGACGGTAAATTTTAAGGGCAGCATTTGAATCAAATTTAAAGAAATATATATATTTTTTTTAAATTTTGTTTTTTAAAATTTTTTATATATTTTCTGAAGCATTATTGGGTGTGAATTTGGTATTTCATTAACCGTATCTTAATTAAATATTATGTACTCTGTATGTTTAATGACATTTTTCTTTTATGTTGCAACTTGAAGGGTTCTAGGCGGGAGTATACGTTAAATCATGAAATTTTATATGTTTACACATCTTTCACTAGCAACTTTCTCCGCATCCCGGAGTGAGGTCACAACGGACATTCCTTTCACCCAAATGATGTCCGGTGTCGGCTATCTAAAAGGGGACAGGGGTAATAAGAAGTTTTGGTAGATAGAAAGCCACAGGAGATGTTTTGGTAGACAGAAAGCCATTGGAAATGTTTTGCTTGATTTTAGTCTTGAGTGTAGATACTATAAGTTAAAACAAACGCTTGTGATTCTCAACATCAGTAGACTACTTTTCGAAGAAATTGGCATGCTGAAATGGACGATTCCTTTTCTTACATTTTACTCGTTTGAAATAACAAGTAACTATGTCCTTAATCTAAAGGACATTTATTTTATCAAAAAGGATTTACTAGACAGGTAACAGGCAAATACATTGTAGATTTATATATAAATATAAATTTCCCCTCAAATAAATTTCAAAATGAAAAAACTTTAAAAACCTGATATTTAAAATTTTTTTAAAAAGAGTCGGTGGGCCACGTGTTGGACACCCCTGTTCAACATAAAACAGTATGCTAATATATTTCCAATAATTAGACATTAATTGAAATAAAAACTATAAATTTTAAGCATGTCGAAAAAAACATAAATAAAATAATTCAAGAAAACAGTAAATCTTTTTATTGCTAGATCCTCATTAATTTTGACACATATTGAAATAAATAAAGAAATAAAATATGTTTAAGAAGAATTGGAAACATTAATGTTATATTTCTTATAAGAAATGTCATAGAATAATCTAAAGCTGTTTTTAAAAAAATATCAGAATATACATAATTTGATCCAAGGGAAATTATTACAAGATTGTGAAATAAAAATTAAGAATACATTTGTAAATCTTTCTCTTGAAAAGGTTCAAAATTAAAATGATAAAAAAAAAATCATGTTTTTAATGTTAGTCATGTTTCATGTTTAAAATTTTCTGTCAAAATGATTTTTATTTGCACAGATATGAAGAGATCCAATATTAATTTTCACTTTAAAAAATTGCTATCTAATTAAAGTAATTAGTTATTACAATTTAATAATATAGATGAAGATGACAAGACAGGAAAACTTGAAAAATTCAATTTATTTATTCAACACTATTTTCACAAATTAGATAAGTGTTATATTAAATTTAAAAAAAATTCTGAATTTTAAAAAATGGTACAAAAAAAATTAGAAATCGTATTTTTTAAAAAGAATTATATGTGAACAGAAATTATTTTTGAGCGTATAATAATACATCGAATATTCTAATCACTTTATCAACATTAAAAATATTTTTCTGAGTTTATTATGAATATTAAAACGTAAAATGAACCTAAGACGGATGCTAAAAAAATGTATATTTTTTTAATGCAATCGCGTTTTAAATGGTAGAATCTTATTTTGGATCTTTTAAAGTTGGAATGCGCGAAGCTCATTCTCTTCATTGGTTGTGACGTCAGAAGTATGCAGCTCTAATGAACGACTCTGACATGTGAATGATATTCCATCTATTTACCCATTTGGGCGTATTTTAAAAAGTTTTCAATTCCCCCCAAAAAAGTGAAGAATTCCCGAAAAAATGCGTGTGCTCGATTTGAAAGCTACCTCTCAAATGATCAGTTACCATGAAGTGAAATCCGTAATTTTTGAAGGGAGAGAAAGGACCGTTCTTCATTAAAAGTTTTGAATTGAGAATAATTATATATTTTAGGATACTTGTGTACCTAAAATGACTCAAATTTTAGCGTCACTGATGTTATCTGTCTTAATTTTAATTATATTTTCTCATTATTTTTCATTTGAGGTAAAGCGAATTAGTGTAAGTGTTGAAATCAGTTAAACTGAAATGAAACAAACAAACGCATGGTAAACAAGAAGCGGAATCGTAAACAATATTTTGAATTTTGGGCTTAAGATTTATTAAAAAAAAAGCAGTCATGGTAAGTTTGAGCAAGATTAATTATATGGATGCTTTTCAATTGAAGCATAAAATAAAATAAGGAATTTTGGTTGATTTAAAGCTATAATTTAAAAATATTTTCTTGGTTTTGAAAAACATTTATACACATTGTGACATTTAACGTTAAGGTATTTGCCTAACCCAATTTAGCATAATGTTTAACTATTATGTATAAGCTTAGAAACATAATTGTTATTTAATTTTAGAAGCCCGTATTTAACTTTAACAATTTTTTTTACAAGACTTGGATGTACATTTTTATCTGTTTAAAACTTATTTCAGTTATTCAGCATATTGTTTTTAAAACTGAAGGAATATAATACGAAGTGTTTATTAGTTATAGTAAATTTTGCGAAATTTTTCAGATATATTTTCTATGGAAATCCAGGCTAAATTAATTGAAATTTATGAAATAAAAAATAGATGACATTCATATGATCTTAAATTATGAATTCTCTCTCATACTCTCCTTTTTTTTACCATTTTGAAAGAAAAAATTGCTGTTGGCTGTAATGAAATTCTTTTCTTAAATGCATTTTTATTTATCAATTTCTTCTAAGAAGTACATTCATTTAATCTATATATAGTTGAAAATGAATAAAGTTAAAATATCCCATTTATCATGTTTTTTTTATTATAATTAAATGTACCATCCTGTTGTAGAATTTTTGGCATTTATTTAATATCTGTTCACAATCTTCAAAGATTTTAAATATATATATATATATATATATAAAGAAAAAGGGAATATATTGTTTAATGATGCATCTTTTTTTTTTTCTTTTTGTAATTTTATCTTGTTAACCATTCAAGAGCTATGTGGATAATTTTCTATAAACTAAAAAAGAAACATATTATTGCTTTATTTAATTTAAACTACAGATGTAAACTTTTCTTCATTGTGTTTTACAAAAGTAAATATATTTATTTAAAAAATATTCAACTTAACATATCTTATGATTTTTTAAAAAACCTAAGTGAATTATAATTTATTAAAATGAAGTAAAAAATTGTATTTTTTTATAAAATTTTTACAATTTAATTGCATTTTAATTGTTGATATAAGTCACTTTAATTTTTACTAGTTGGTTTGTGAATGTTAAAAAATTAAAATGAATATTTTTGTCAACTTTTATAAGGATGAAGTTTTAAAATTTTAATTAATTATATTTATAAAATTAATTTAATTTTTAAAAATTTTGAAGATTAGCAACAAATTTAGAGATTAACACATTTTTGTTCAATAATAAGCTATATATTTTGCTCTTGTTAAAAAATTAAAACAAGTGACATCATTAATTAATAGTTTCAAAAATTCTGTGAAAATAAAGAAAAGAAAATTTTTAAACTTCAACTGGAAATATAAAAAGTTATTTATGACTTTTAAAGATAGTTACATTAACCCTAAAATTATTGAAGAAATTATTTTACGTATCACTCAAATATAATCCATGCAATTTTATACAATTATCTCTAATTATCTTAAATAAGATTTTTCACTTTTTTATTTTCTAATTTTCAATTTATTTTTATTCTTATCAAAATGCCTATGTTAATAATTTTAAAGCAGTTTGGTGTATCAAGTGTTTTGGTTATAATTTATATAACATTAGCGGGTTTTTTTTGCCTGTGACAAAATTTACAGTAGAGTATAGATAGACTCAGTTGTTACATATGTTTGAAGTTTTAAGCCACTATGTTTTATAATGGGGGAAATCAGATTTTTCTAATTTTAATGATCATTTTTCATCCCAAGTTAAAATAAAAACTGAACTAATTGTACATTTATAAGGTTAATATAAATGATAATAGTTTTTGCAATTGAAATGCAGAGGGGAAAACTTGTACTACATTAAGTGGCATGAAATAACTGTTATGCTAATAAAAAAAATTCTGAGGTATAATGATAAATATATTTTGGAAAAAAAACAAAAACATACAGTTGCAATCTTCTGTGTTAAAGGACAGTGCATCATAAGTAGGAAAGCACTAGCACCATTTTTTTTTTTTTTAAAGAAAGGATTAAAAATAATTTAAAAGGTATTTCACACTTCCTACATAAAGTAAGTATAAAATATGTTTAACTTCAATAGTCAAAACCACATGTATGAAGAACGAATAGCTATAATAGAACAAATATAAATTTTTTAAAAATGAAATTAAAAGTTATATTAACAATATATTTAGTCCTAATTTCTAAAAAAAAAAATATGTTAGTGTTCGTGTTTATTTTTGTAACAAAAATTTACACTTTTCGTGATATTTTTTATGTATTTCCTTTTAAATTCTTTAAGTCTGACTTTTAGCTTTTATTAAAATTCATTTTAATTTTAAATTTGAAAACAACTCATAATTTCATTATTTTGATCAAGAAGAAATGCAAATTCCAAATAGAATGTTTTTTCCATGAAACCTTTTTTTAAAAATAAATATGGCTTATAGCTTTATATTATTTACTGCTCATGGTAAATAAGATTTTCTTTACATGATTATTTCCTTTGAATACCTTGAGACTTAGCTGTAAGTATTTTATGTCCTTCAATTAATGCAATGAATTCATTTTCAAATTAATGTTTTATACTTAATAATAATAATATAAAGAAAACTTAAAAAATGTTTATGGGTATAAGAATTTAATTTGTTTGTACATAAAAATATTAAACATATTTATAATGTCCAAACTTTCATTTTTTAGGCTCGAAATGCAGAGAAGGCTATGTAAGTTTGTTTTTTTATAGATATCAGTAATCTTTAACATAATTTAATGTTTTAATGTCTTATTTTTCTTTGTACAATGTATCTGAAATTTTTCAATTCCCCCCTTTTCTTATATGCATTTACATTATTAACTGTGTTATAAATTGTATTTAACTATCTTTTTCTTTTATTGATGTTTGTTTTTCAAATTCCGTAAATAAAAAAAATAATTTATAATTAAATAATTTTTCTCTTTGTTTTTATTTTTGAATAATTTTTTTTCTTGTATCAAAGGACAACTTTAGCTCGTTTTCGAGCTGCCCAGTTAGCTGAACAAGGAAAGGGACAGCAGGAACGAAGACCATTTTTAGCTTGTGATTGTGATGATCTAAAATCTGCAGAAAAATGGAGAAAACAAATTATTGGTGAAATATCTAAAAAAGTTGCTCAGATTCAGAATGGTAAAATTCTTTGATTCTTGAATATGTTGATTTTCTTCTATAAAATTAATTAATTTCTGAGTATTCAGAAAGGTTTCCTTGTATAAAGTTTCCTTTTGTTGAAAATCCTAGAATGGCAAAATCATTTCTATGTTTTAAAATTTTTACAAGGCACACAAAAATTTTCCTTATTAAAGAGATATTTTAAAATTATAGATATGAATTATATACAGAGAAAAGCAAAAGCACTCTTTCAAGTTTATTATATAGTTTATCAAATTGAAGAGTATATGGTATAGATCACTTCATAAGGAATTTACACAAATTCTTAACCCTTAAATTTTTATTATATCACGATAATTTTTATCCCAGCCTTACAAAATTGAATTTGCCTTGATTATTCTTTACGTAATATTATTTTTAGACTAGCTGCATGGCCCGGCGTTGTACGGGCTTTCTCTACTTTTATAAATTTTCTCTTTCCTTCACAAAATCAGCACTTCTAATACACTTTTTCAAAATGACTTCCCCCCCACCCCCAACTCCTCCGCTTAGCCCGGTGTTGCTTGGGAAACAAAAACTTAAAAAAAAAATAATGCTTAAATATTTCTTGCAAAAGGGGAAAAAAAGGAAAAACGCAATTTTTTTTTAAAAAACGTAATTTCTAAGATATTTTATCAATCTTTGTACAGATTACGGATAATATCGTTCTACACATGGAAAAAAAGTTTTTTTGGGCTTCATTTTTAAGTTAATGCCTTCAAACTTCATATATCGATTGCTAACAACAGTAATTTTTAAACAAAAAATGTAACAAAAATAGTTTATAAATATTTCTAGCAAAAAGGGAAATAAACGAAAAACACAATTTTTTTTTAAAAAAAAAAAACCGTTATTTTTAAGTAATTTTTTCAATCTTTGTACAGATTACGGATAATATTCTACACACGGAAAAAAAAGTTTCATGAGATTAATTTTATAAATAAAAAAGATGTTAAGTATTTAAATTTTGAGTATTTTTTAAAAAATCGTAAAAAAAAAGTTTTTGATATTCAATTCAATATTTATAGGCCCACCTTTTCTAGTGTAACCTTTCATCAAACGTAACAGGCTGAAAGTTAATGCCTTCAAACTTAACACATCGATTGCGAACAACAGTAATTTTTAAACAAAAAATGAAACAAAAATAATGCTAAAATATTTCTCGCAAAGAGATCTAGGTTCGAACTTGGAAACTACTGTTTGGAAAGTAGCACATTAAACAACTAAGCTACTCATCTTTCGGGGAAAAGCAGTGAAAAGGCCTTTAAAATAAAAGAAAGAGATATTCAATTTTGCATTGCGTTATTTGTTAAAGTTAAAAAACTTTTTTCGGGCTTCATTTTTAAGTTAATGCCTTCAAACTTCATATATTGATTGCAAACAACGGTAATTTTTAAACAAAAAACTTAAAAAAAATAATGCTTAAATATTTTTTGCAAAAAGGGAAAAAAACAAAAAAACACAATTTTTAAGATATTTTATCAATTTTTGTACAGATTACGTATAATATCGTTCTACACATGGAAAAAAAACTTTTGTAAGATTATTTTTATAGATAAAGAAGTTATTAAGTATTTAAATAAAATTTTGAGTATTTTTTGAAAAATCTTAAAAAAAAACAGTTTTTTGACATTTAATTTTTTAAATGACTGATTCTAAAAGAGAAAAGCATAAACAATTTTAGTGTAAAATATTTTTTCATTAGCGCGAAAGAAAATGCAAGCGGAACAATTTAAAAATCATTTTAATAAAAACGTATCAATTTTGACTCATTTTAAAAAAATCATAAAAAATAGAAAATATAATTATTTTGTAAAATAAGTTATACCATATCGTGGGGAAGTAAATGATCTTTCCGATTCTGTAGTTATTTTTTGTCTTGAGTCTCATGAAAAAAATTAGATCACATTTTAAAAACGTCTGGAAAAAAAAAAGAAGTATCCGAGATTTTGAACTTGGCCCTTGGTGGTGAAAAATGGCACTAATTATGCGTTTTAAGGTTTTTAATTAATATCTTTTTAACTAATTAGAATATCGGAATATAAATGGTAAAAACGGATTCCTCGGATCATTCCCATTTTTTTGGTATCTTTGGCGAGTTTCTGCGTTATGTGATTCGTGAGAAGATAGACATACATACGTTTGTTTACCTACAAATTTTAATAGTGTTGATTTTTGTTCTCATCCAGTATTTATGTAGAAAATTCATATACTTTACTTGCACAATAATACACAAATTGCTGAACTGAATAGAACACTTAACAAATAATTGGATATGAAAGATTAATACATTGAGCATTATTTTCTCAGTTGAAGGAATTAAGAGAGGAACTTTTAAAAAAGTTGAGAGTTGTGGGATGTATCACTTATGAGACAAGCAGAAAAAAAATTATTCTCATTAATTCTTAACACTCAGATATTTATTATATCACACATTGATCATTAAGTCATTTGCTTTGTTTTTGATGATCTTAATGCTAATCTCTTTTTTTAAAAAAAAAAAAGATTTTTGCTGAAATATTTTTTTTTTTTTTTTTGTATCAAAAATGGTCTAACTGAACTTTATATTTATTGATACTCACACAACACAAGATAGTCTTTACTAGTGTTTTAAACATTTATAATATGTAATTTGTAGAATGGTTGATGCAACGTATCTAATTCCTGTTAAACGATAAAAAGGATACATCTCTAGAACTATATTTTTGCTTAGAAAAATACTTAACTGATTTGTTATAGCAGATATTTAATCTTATTTTCTTTTTATGTATTAGCTGGTCTTGGTGAATTTCGGATTAGGGAAATCAATGATGAAATAAATAAATTGCTACGTGAAAAAGGTCACTGGGAGACTAGAATTGTTGAACTTGGAGGACCTGATTATTCGGTAAGTTTCTAATTAAAATATTTACTGTAAAATCTGGATATAACATGCACTTTTAACACTAAAAATAACATCAAAATTTATGGGTGCACATTATACGCTGGCTATGAAAATGATAGCAAACAGAAAAAAGAGATGAGCATAAAGCAGATTAGATTTCTACATATATCGAAATGCTGCTTATTTTAAAGATATGACTTCATGAACTTAAAGAATTGTAATTCTAGTAGTATACTATTCTTTCAAAAGCCTAGAGTAATACCTTGAATAAATGACTTAAAAACATAAGAGCACTATATATGTACACTTAAAATATCTTTGTAAAAGAGGTTGTGCGCATTATACGGTGGTACATGTTATGCGCTGGATTTACTGTTATCAAAATTTTCTTTTCTAGGTATTTTAGTTTTTAAATGAACTATTTTCAGCATATCAATTGAATAGTTTACATTTGCTTTATATATATCTTTTATGCAAAAAAAAGTAATCCTCTAAAAAATTAATTGTAATTTTGGAATAAAATAAAATGTTATAGAAATTAAGTTCAGCTAAATATGAAAAAGGATAATGAATGTTTTAATTGTGTAATATAGAATATGCTATTAAAATATTTGTGATTTTATTTGAAATAATTTCAAATAGGCTTCTGTTTAAAAAATAAATAAGTGAAGTTTTAGCAGTTTGATCTTTATGAAATATGCAAAACTTGAATTGTAATACATCTTTGATTCTTAGTGCACCTCATTTTGGAATCTAAGTGAATAGATTAATAATTAGAAATCAGAATTGCTTGCAGAAAAAATGCTAACATCAAAACAAAGGGGAAAAAATATTTTATAATAAATTTTTATTATAAATAAGTGGTATTTCATGTTATTTTTTTTTAAACAAATCTTTTTTTCAATATTAACCCCCTGCTTCTCGCTCCCATCAATATCACGGGGTGAAATTTTTCTCTCTTATTTCTCATGTCCGTGATATTTCCGGACTGGAGTGTTCAGAAGTAACATGCAAAAAAGATTAAAACTATCTATTTCTTTTTCCTAGAATCATGTTTATTTCTCACCAGATGGCAGTACCAGATTATTAGTAACATGTTTAGCGATAGTTATTTTATTTTAAACTAGATGTTAGCACAATTAAACATATATATTAGCATATGTTTTTGTAACCTTAGCTCAGTTATTTAGTTCCGCTTTTCGTGAATACATGTGAGTTGTGTTCTGTGATAAAATAGACATATATTTTAATATTGTATTCATTATAGAGTTAGTCAGGAAGTGAATAAGATTTTGCTTTAACTTTAAATGGATCAGAGTGATTCTGAAATAACTGATTGTTTTGAAAGTTCGATTAGTGAATCTTAGAGCAGTGATGATGGATCTGTACTGTTATGTGTGATGCTGGCTTTTTTATCTCATGCTTTGAAATTTATCTCACAAGAAAAAATTTCTATAATGTGTTTTTACATTGTACATAAGTGTTATAAAATTCTCCTTTAATGCCTAAAAGACACCTTTTTTAATTTTTTCCCCTTTGACATAAAACTAACATTCAGTCAAAATACCCCTAAATGTTGGCTTTTCTTTAAAAAATTAATTTTTGTATTTCAAGCTAAAAATTTACCCAAAATTTAAAAATAAATACATATATTGAACGTATATTTAGTTTTATATAATTTTCTTGAATAAAGTGTTTATTTTGTAAACTGTAAAACCTTTTCTTTCATGATCTCATGAAATCAAACGATTAGATTAAACAGATAGGAATCATACCTATTATTAAATATTTTCTGTGCACTGGTAGCACAACTTCTTAGTGGAGTAGAACTTTTCAGACAGATTGTGAATACTTTGGAAGGTGATATCAGAAATACGTATTTTGAATAATTCAACTACTGATATAAGTGCCATGTGAAGTAAGCTATGAAACATATGTAATGTATATATCTTTTTGTGTTTATATATAATTCTGTGTGTAATGGTGTTCTATAAATATAATCCTTTATTTAAGTGTAATTTGTTCAATGGAAAAAAGTACCTTTATTTGTGATTGTGTTACTTTTAAATTGCCATTATGAAGGTGTGGTAGGAAGTCTATGGAAGGTAAAAGGGAAATTTTTTCTTGTTTTTTCTGTTTTGATAACTAACAATATTGAGATTAAAAGCAGGCTGATTGCAAACTTTTGAAAATTTATGCACATCTGTAGATTATTGAATCTATTACATATATATTTTCTAGAAGCCATTTAAATATCTTTTAAATGAGTGGTAATGGGGAAATTAATGTTGTGGTTTAAACCAAAATATCTTCATAATAAATAAGATAAAATCTTAATTGTTTATAGGATATATTCCAGAAGTTTATCGTTGCACCATGATAATTATGAAAACTAATATTCACTTATACACTTTCAATTTATTGCATGATTTGTGTGTACTTTTATTGTATTTACAAAACTATTTCCTTTTTCTCACAGAAATTGGGTCCAAAAGTATTAGATCATGAGGGAAAAGAAGTCCCAGGAAACAAAGGCTATAAGTAAGTTTTAAAGAATCTTTCTTTTGTGATATGTATACAAGGTTTAAAAAAACTACATACCAAACAATTTAATTTATTTATGTAGGCTCTTCATAATGATTTGATTATGTACTCTGAATAACATTTGTTTATCAAAAAGTATAATAAAAGATCTAATGAATTAATGTAGCTTCTTTATATCAGAGTTTAAATTTGTAATCAGTAGGATTTGTTAAAATTTCTATTTTGATAACAAAATTGGTATTTTAAATTAATGTCATGAGTTTTATTCATATTTAAAGTGAGATATTTATTAATAGATCAAATGCAGCAATTTAATTGCAGTTATAATCGATTGCAAAATGAATATAATCATGTTTCCGAAATAGATTAAATAGTTTTTGAATGTTTCATATTTCAATATTTATGTGGTTTGTTATTATTTTTTTTTTTTTGAAAGAATTATCATTCCACACTAGTTATAAAATAAAAACAACTAAAACATTTCTTTTTCTGATATGAAGAATGACTTTTTAATGATCATTATAAATGGTAGTAATCTAAATACATTTCATTGTGTGTGTGTTCATTTTTGGGGACTAAAAACAATACTTTAAACAAAAATTGAAAAAAAAAAAAAGAAATAAAAGGAAAATCACATGTAAAAAATTAGTTTAACTATACAATGATCTTTTTGGCCATATAATCATTTTGGCAGAGAAGTGAACAGAATACGAAATTTTCATAACATTATAATGTACAAGGTGCATCCAGAAACTAAGTACTTTTTCATTCTATCACAACTGCAGCTGTAGTATCACAGTTCAATACTTGCGCACATGTGTCTCTGATTGATTGTCAGTCCAGTGACACCATTACAGCTGGGTTGTGTTGTTTTTATTTGTGTTGGTGAGTGTTCAAAATGTTTAAGATGATTGTCGATCTCGCCGACTGTGAAGTGCATTCTGCAATCCTTATTTTGAACTCAAGGAATGCTAAGCTAGTTGAAATTCATCATTAACTTGTAGATATTTATAGTGAAAATGTAATGATTGATGGAATGATGAGAATATGGGTTCATCAGTTTAATGGTTGGCACACCAATGTTCATCATGGAGCACATAGTGGGCAGTCTTCTATTTTCAATCATGGTTTGGTTGAAAAAGTAAATGAGAAAATTCTGAAAAAGATAGTTTACAATAAGATTGTTTTGTGATAAGTTTTCACAAACTGCTGTTCAGCAGCTCTTTTCACTGGCACTATCTTTCTTTAAAAGGGGTATAGACGAGTTGGTTTCCCAATAGGACAAATTTCTGAATATTGGCAGTAATCAAGTAGCAAAATAGTTTTTGACATGCTCTTTTATGTAAAAATAGTAAAAATATTGTTTTGAAAGAATATTTTGATGCGAGTTTTTCCGAACATGCCTTGTATCGCCATTTTTTAATGCCATTACCATGCCAATTTGATAGTTTTTTTTAAATAAATTGTTCTAAGGCATATTTAAATCGGTTTATTTAAAAAAGTACTATTATTAATAAATATTATACATATTCATTGGTTTTTGAATTTTTATCCAAATGTACAAAGTTATATGAAAATTTCTTTTTTTTAAAAAATGAATATATGTATTTTATAATTTTCACCATGTACAGTTTTTAATTAATTAATTGAATGGATTAAGTTATTTCATTACATAGTAATTTTACAATGTTTTTTATCATTTACTGTCGTTTCATTTTTCTAATATTTTTTTAGATACTTTGGTTCATCTAAAGATTTGCCTGGAGTCAGAGAATTATTTGAACAAGAACGTAAGTTTTAATTTTGTAGTTTTATCTTCACTATGATATGTTTGAACACCCAAGATTTTATGGTGTAGTTATTTTTAAATCTGATATACTGTCTTGTTTATATTTATATATTTAAATTGATTACAACTTCCAAGCTTTTTTGTTACTAAGATATTAATTATTGATAATCAATAGCTGAATACATTCTAAAATTGAAACTTGATAAAAAATGGAACATGTCAGAGATCCTTCTCCGGTAACTAAGGGCAGCAAATGGTTTCATATTGTCACATATATAGTAACTGACATGATGTAAACTCACATAATATGTTAATAAAATGCACTGTTACAGTGAATATAGCAATTTCATGAAAATAGATTTGAGCAATTGGGAGACAAAATATGTTTAAAAACCCAATTATATGCATATGCAGAAATATGAAACAGTGTCCAACAGTTATCACAATTAATTATTATTAAAGTATTTTAATACATGTCTTCTAGGTCACTGATGCATTTAAATTATCAGCTTAACCTGCTGTTTTGCAATTATATATATATATATAGACTTCTCACCACCTGCTTGGTAAGAGAAATTGGAAGACTTCTTGGTGCAATAAGATTAGTGGCTACCTCTGTTACTGATATTAATGATAGCTGCAAGTTTCCTTTATTTGCTTATACCTAAAATGCAGTACTGTAGTTCTTAATAAATACAGGTGTTGATATTGACCCAATTTCTGTAACACATCATATTGCAATAATAGATTATTGTAAATTATTTACAGCAATTGTGATTGAAATTCCTATTGATGGGATTAAAATTTTAAATTTATGACTTAGAAGAGAAAATTTCAGTTTCTTTGTATAATAGCTTAAGTTGATAAAGGTATTTTAAGAGATGATTTTTTTAAATAAATTAAAACTATTTAAAATAAATAACCAATGAGAAATAATTAATTTATCTGCTCAAAGTAATGTAATCACAATGTCTCTTGGTAATGCTATCAATACTCAAGATAAAAAATTCTAAATATTCTAATTTATCACACCAGTATCCTATTTTAACTAAACCTAAATCATCAGTATCTAAATTATAATAATGCTAAAATAATGTTTAGTATTATTTTACAACAAAAGAGCTATCCTTGTATGCCAAGTCTAGACAATTAGATTCCAAATGATTACAATAACAAGACAGGAATTTTAGTAACAGTAGAACTTAGTATATGTTATAATATTACTTATCTATCTAAATCACATAGTTTCCAAGAAGCGTGTTTCTTTCTGACTGCATGGAGACTGTCTTCACTTGATTGCAAACATTACCAAATATTATCACATATCGATTAGATTTTAATCACATATTATAAGATATTCAAATATTTTTTTAAAATTGATTTGCATAAAATGTCTTTCCAAATTCCTATTAATGAATGGGGTAATTCAAACGCAGTATAATAAACCCTTTTGATTTATATGAATTTTATATAATGAGTTTTGGTTCTTGTAACATATATTCTACCTTTCAAAAATTCATCAGGAAGTATTTATAATATTAAGTTTTATTTTCCCTTATTTGGATGATATTTTAACTTTATAAAAAATAGAAGAGCTCGAGAAAAACATTTAAAATTAGTTTTTGATAGATTTGGAAAATATGAATGGAGAAAAGTCTTAAAACAGTTTTTGGAGTCAGTAAATAAAAAATTTTAGGCATTCTGATTAAAAGTGAAGAATCAAAACCTCCACATAAAGAAGCAAAAATCTAAATTACTTGAAACTGTTCATCAACTACAAAATTGTATTGGAAGAGTTAATTTTTACCATATTTTTTTTCTAAAAATGCTTCTAGTAATGTTGTTATACATGATTATTTAAAAAGTACAAATAAAAGAGACAATAAAAAAATAATGTGGAAATATGAATTCCTAAATTCCTTGGAAGTCCTTTTTTTGAAAATGGAAGCTTTGTTAATGGGACTATTGATAATAATTTACAATTTTTTGCTTTCATATGTTGGGGCCCCTTAACTTGGGGGCCTTGTATCATTGATTCGGCGGTAGCTACGCCCCTGCTCTTTACACAGATACTTCAGATTGGGCAATGGAAGTGGTATTATAACAATTTGAAAACAGAATCTGAAAACCTATAACTGTCTATTCTAAAAAATTAAAAGAAACCCAAAGAGGCTATATTACATATAATCTTGATCTTCTAGATATTTATTATCTTGTCTTTTAAATATTTCAAAAATTCGCTAAAGGGAAGAAAATACACAGTGTATATATTGTAGTTACAAGTCCTTAATCTACATTTTCACAAAAGCCCAACAGAACTCCTCAAAAAGATTATGTAGAAAACTTTTAATATCTTTTCAAAATTACTGTAGATGTTAATTATATTAAAAGAGAAGATATCTAAAGTAGTTAGCTAGCATATTGCTTAGAATTGAGGAAATCATATTAAATATGATCAAATTGTACAAAGATCACAAAAATGAGATGATGAATTTAAAAAAAAAATCTGCAAATTTGATTTTAAACAATTTTTACTTCCATCTAGAAAAAATTTACTGTATGATACTTCAGTACCACATATTAGACCTTGGTTACCTGAACATTAATGTATGAAAATATTTCATCAATTTCATGTATGGTCCCATATTGTTTAAAAGTTATTTATTTAGCACAATGTGTAACAATTAGCATCAAAAACTTCCATTTTTTTTGTAGCTCCTGCACCTCAAAGACGTACTAGAGCTGAAATGATGAAACATATAGATGCTGATTATTATGGATACAGAGATGATGATGATGGAATTCTAATACCCCTTGAAAAGGCTCGAAGTGAACAATTAGAGAAAGAGGCCCAAGAAAAGTGGCTTCAAAATAAAGGAAATAATGTTGACTTAGAAAAAGAAGATGACACAGATATATATGCTGCTCCTGAAGAACCAATGGTAAATACCTTTTAAATACTTTTTTGCAAATAAGGTACTGTTTAGTTAAATAACATTATACATGTAATTTTTAAACAGTCAGATTTACCAAATTTACTATAAATTTACTAAATTTTTAAAAAAATTTCTTAAGGTATTTTGGTTGCAATAAGCTTAATATATGTTTTCTGTAAGCTGTCTTCATGTTACAATTAATTAAAATTATAAATTACTAAAATTACTTTTAGGAATTGTTTTAAAAAATTACTCTGATTTTAAATCCTTTTGTAGCAGAAAAATGTAATGCTCTAAGAATCCATATTAATATTGCATTGATCATTTTTTCCACTATATAATCCTTTTAGTTCATAATTGAATAAAGTAGCTTATTATTTCTCCCTTCATTATTCAGATTTTAATCAATCTTTTTTTAAAGTTTTTATTATGCTTTAGAATATTTTCCATGTATAAAAGATCAGGATACAATTATTTGTTTTTTAAATTTTAATTATATTGTGAATCTGGGAAGTAATAGAAAGACGAAATGAAGTAGTGAAATAATAGTAATTTATTTGTTAGAATGTCTTTACATTCTTTAGATTATAATATTAAATAAAGAATTAAAGTTACTTCTTTTAATTATCTAGTATGTATTATAAATATATAATTCTATTTATTATAAAAATATATGGTGATATTTTTTATTGAATAAATGTATAATTTTCTAGCTTAAAAAAATATTTGGGTTTATTGCCTGTTAAAAGTTTGCTGTTTTTATTGGAATTCCAAAACTAGTTTCTTTTCACAATATTTAAGACATTCATTATTGAAGTAAAGTTCCATAATTTTTTTTACCAAAATATATTGAAATAAAAATCTAAGATCTACAATACCAAGGAAATTATTTTGAAAAACCTAAGAAAAACCTTTTTTTGGAATGAAAGAGAGTTTTTAATAAATGAACACTTAGAATAATGATGAGATTTGGTACTGTTATATTACAATTTTGCATCTAAACAAGGCTAATCTTTATTGTATGTCAAGAGATTTCATTTTACCTCATTCTTACCTGAAGAGGTTAAATTTTATATATACACAAGATATGTGACAAGGTTTCATGTTAAAACATATACACGTCTGTCCTATATCAACTCAGAACTCATTTATTAATTAATAAACTGAGTCTAAAATAAATGATGTGATGACAAGTGTTTCTCAATTAAATAAAACATTTATTAAACTAATTACATAGATGGATAAAAAAGTAATATTATGTACCGTGGACTTGCCAGGCAATCATTGGTTCAGCATAACCTTCAATGGTTTCTAATTCATTGTTGCATGCTTCTTGAGTACAGTTTGATTC
>BMAV01006883.1:100028-114511 GCA_019973955.1 Trichonephila inaurata madagascariensis
TAACTTATTCGAAACAAAAGTCGCGATTTTATATACCAACTAGACCACAGAGGTTGCCAAAGTGGTGGTCCGCGAAAAAATTTCGCTGGTCCCCAGAAAAATGTGTGGAATGTACTTACTCATCACGATATAAGTTATGTTTTAAAATGCATTAAAACATAGTTAAATTCATAATAATTCATTATAAAAACGCTACTTCATAAAATAACGTCATTTCACAGAATAACGCCACTGTAAATAAGTCGTAATGATGTGGTAATATGTGGATAATATATCCGTTTGCTGTGAAAATTCAGGATAATAATTTAAGCATGCATCTAAAAGAAAGCCACATTAACACAATCGTTCGACGAAACTCTCAATCTTAAATTTCATTTATCATCATGGCTTTCCATAAAAAGTGATCCCTTTTCTTAGTGAACAGGCGATGAAATTTCTGATTCAATCCTCCACAACTTATTTATGTGAAAAGGCCTTTTGATCTGTCACAGCCATCAAAACACAGTTCTGATCTGAGCTTGAAATATACAAATGCATTTCTCCGTCTTGCAGTATAACAACATTGGATCCAAATATCCATAATCTTATTTCGAGTAAGCAGGAGCATTCATCACACTAGGAATGTATAATGCTAAAAGTTTGATATACTTAAACCATTTTTTAATTGTTTTTACAGTTTCTGTGTGTGTTTATTTTTTATCTTATTATGGTTTATTAATAAAGCTTTCATAATTTGGTTACAATTAATAGTTTCATTTTATTAACTAGGTACATTGTATGTGTTCTTAGATCACATTTTTTTAATAAATATATTTAACACTTAAAAATTCCTATTAGTAGTCCGCGGGATTTAAATTATGAATTTACTGATCTGTGAGGCCAAATTGTTTGGAGACCGCTGAACTAGACTATATAATAGTTATAGTTGAATCCGATTAGTTTTATTCTGTTTGTTTATTCTAAAGAACTATGTATTCTAAAAAGTATACAACTCAGATGTATACCAAAAAATGATAACTATTTTCTCCAGAATTACTGAACTTTTTGGTTTAAATCAGTGGTCTTCAAACTGTATCCGCTCGTGGGATCCTTGGAACTAAAAAGTGTTTTCGGGGAGCCCCATTCCATCCATAGTAGAACATATCTTAACAGAAGATTTAAAGTTGATCAACATGTTATAGTTACTTTACGTAAAGACAATTAAAAGAGTATTGTACTTGTTATTAAAATTTTTAATAAATGTAATTTATTCATTAAAATAACATTAATTTTTCTCCAGGTGCCTCAAATCCGTAGAGAATATAAATCTATTTTGTATACACATTCATGGGTTTCTTTTCGAATTTTTATTTTGACTCGTGGAACCCCTCCTTGTGGGACCCCGAGGTTCCATGGAAAACAATTTGAAGACCATTGGCGTAAATGGTACTCAAACCAAAAGTAGTTATACTTTATTGAATGAAACACTGCGCTGTTCAACGTTAACTTCATTATTATTATAAATAAGGAGAAATAATTCTTGTATATATGAAAGTTATGATAATTTATATAGGCAGTTTATTATTATAGTTTCGAATGTGATTGTGAAATGTGATGCAATTATTTATGCTTTATTTTATTATGAACTAAGCTTGAATATTTAAATAAAATAACATTCGTTCATTTATAGCAGAGGTTTCCAAACTTTTTTGTCTCATAGACCCCTTTCTATGTTTTTCAGTTTGGGGTAGACCCCTGCTAAATTAATATTGAATTTTTACAAATTTATCAACTTAAATGTCTTTTTTGACAGCTAGTACTTACAAGTACTACTACTACTACTTTAAAAGAATTAAATTTCTAACTAATGAAGCATAGTGTTTAAAATTTAAAAAGCACATGTTAATTAATTAAATTAAAAGTTAATTAATATATAAAATAACTGTTAAGTAAAATAAACATGGGAGTTATGAATCTCTACCGCTACAATATCAAATTTTCAGCATTTAGTATAAATCTTCTCAGGTTTATCCCTTAATCTCCTCGGTTAGTAATGCCCAGTGTATTTTTTTTCCTTTCTTTTTTTGTTTCGGAAATTGGCAACTACGCTGAAACTCCTTCTCACTAGGAAAAACGATTAAAAACACACACATCCTCATGATATTCCATAATTCGGAAAAAATAACAGGTTTGCCTTTTTATAGCTAAATTTTCTGACATCCGTTTCTAAACTGCATATTACGATCAATTCCTATTGACACGTGACATTTTTTTTTAAATGTGACTATATTACTGTGGTATTGCCATAGTCAAAGTATTCTCAAACCTGGTTTCAAAATCTGAATAAAAAGCAGTTAAATGTTGAACGTATTTTAAAACGTCCTGACAGATTGTCTGTGACAAATTGAGAAAATTCGTCACTCGTATTATATTTCTTTAGCTTAACTTTGGAAGAAAATGCCAAAATGGTTCTTGTTTTAAAAAAAAATTCATGCTGTCACCTTAGAAATTAATTTCATTAAATTTAGTAATTAAATCTGTTAAATAAGTATAATTTGTGTTTTCTACTCGATTAAATTTTCTTTTAAAATTAAAGTCACGATCTGGCTTAATGAGAACCACTATCATAGACCCCCACTTACACCTCATGGACCCCCAAATTAATTTTTTGCCGACGTGGACCCCTTGAAGGTTGTCATAGACCCCTAGGGGTCGATATAGACCACTTTGAGTATCTCACTGATTTATAGCTTTATAGAATAAGAACCTTCCATTGAGTGTCTCTTCTGACAGTATTTTTTTTTTTCATACATTTTTTTTGTGTGGAGATCATATACTTTTCCTCTCCTTTAAACAATGATAAACGACGCGTAGAAAGATTAAACTCTATCACGGTCTTTCCTCACAAGAAATTTATTTGAGAGTCGCTCTCTTGAAGCCAGCCCATTTGAAAATACGCGAGGTGCACCTCGAAAAACTATCGGTACATTTCGTCGCCAGCGACGAGGACTTTTTGTGCTTTGCTATTTTGTCGTCGCGTTGCCAAATCTGAATTTAGACCCAGAACGAGATGCCTCTGCTGGCCAAGGACAACTAACTCTCTCTCTTCTGCTTCCCTTGTCTTCCTTTCCACCTAGCGTATGCCGGGAAGGTATTGCTCCATCGAGACTTTGCATCAAAAACTTTTCCTGCAAACATGCTCTGCAGCTACCATCAATTAACTCTCTTTTGGATTAAAACCTGAATCGCGCGAGGTGGGGAGAGAAGAAAAAAATGCGTGACGAATCTCCCTTTTTGTTCTTTTTTTAAACTTTTTGTCAACCCTCCACCTCTTTCAATTTGGAGAAAGATATCATCTCGTAGAAAGGGGAAAAAACGTTGATGGTCTGAAGATTTTAATTGACTCCTTGATGATGCTGTCATTCCGTGAAGTATGTTCCAAATGAGAACCTGAAACACAGAATTGCTTTGAGAAAAGAATGTGGAGATAATGTGTGCTTTTTGGATACCTTCATTACTAATGATGCATGAAAGAAAACTGCGATAAGTAATTACTTTTTGTGTGAATCCGAGTCATTAACAATTTTGAATTATTACGTGGAAGCTAGTTCTTTTATTGATTATTATATATATAAAAAAAATAGACATTTTAAACTGTGAGAAAATAAAATTTAAATTATGTATAAAAATCTATGAAATTTATTTTTTGTAAAAGTTTTTAAGTGAAATATACGGATTTATAATACAATAAAAAAAACTGTGAAAGATGAATCATTACTTTAAATTTTAGAAAAATCAGATTTAAGAATACATATCAAAATTTTCATTTTTTTTTTAAAAAAAGATTTTTAAAAAGACTTTTATTATTTAATTACAACTGACTATTATTTAAAATTGATGTTTACATCTATAAAAAAAATTAGGTGTAATTTTAAAATACGCTGTGACATTTTTTGAAAATAAATATTTTTTGATGCTATTTCCAACCTCAAAAAATGAAGAGAAAAAACAAAGGCGATAAATTTATATATAATCAAAAGCGTAGATTAAAAGCTCTCTTTAAAAATGTGTTTGAAATTATAACTTAGACTGATGATATCTTGTGCTCTCACTGAAATTTTCCGTTTTTGACTTTTCATAGTGATATTGACCTGTCAGCCAGTGTGTTTCAAATATAAGTTATAGTTTCGGTTTTCTTCAAAATATTTAAATCAACAGGGGGAAGGACCCCCAAGTATTTTAATGTGCCCATTGTGAAATAAACTGTTGTGACTGTGCAATATTATATTACTGATAATAATGGCAGTGGTTCACCCGAACTCGGTGCCCTGACCGCCCCATTGTTATCTGAAAAAAGAAGCTTCTTTAGCTGGTGTTCTTCAGTTCCTTTTCTTTGTCTGACAACCTACAGAGAAAGGTAAACAGAAATTTCTGGAGATCCAGCTACAAGCAGAAGACCAACTCAGGAGAACGACGGAACCCAGCAAAATTGAGCTGCCGCCCCAGAGTGCCGGAGGAAGCACCGACGATCCAGAAGTCGAGTCATCTTCGGACGAGATGACTGTCAGTTACCAGTACGATGTGGCTTCTTCCGCCTCTGGGGGCTTCATTCGCCTGCTCTTCCGCTGGAGGGGCAGTGTCTGGAAAGTGGTGTACAGAGAGATGCTACTGTTCACTGTGTGTTATATTGTACTTTCTCTCCTCTACAACTTTGCCCTTACGGAGGGCCAGCAGAGGTTAGTGACATACTTTTATCCATTTCTACTTATGTCAGATTTGTTTCTGTATCTCTGTTGGCAATGATTTCTTTCTTTCAAAAAACATATACTAGTACTACAATTACTGTATAAGTGTTGATGCCACCCCATTTTACTTGGAAAAAACTAATCCATCTTTGTTCCAAAGGCAATTATAATATTATTTCTTTACATCTGGCATTAACAACCGCTTTGTTCTCTTGCCAGTCCGTAATAATATCTGAAAGTGGCAACAATTCAGTATTTATTGCCAAACTCTACTCCCATGTATGCGTCATGCTAATTTCCAACTAATAAAGGTTTACATATACTACAGCGGAAAATTCCTAGTTCCATAGAATTTAAAAAAGAGTAATTTTGTTTCACAGTTTAAATCCTTAAATTTTTCTTGAAGAGATAATATATTTTATAAATATTGGTAATTTTTGAAATAACTTGATTCAATACTAAAATAAATAATACTTTTTAAAATGGAAATACACCATTGTGTTTTTTCTGTCAAAGCTTAGAAGTATTCATTGCATTAGAAGAGATATAAAAAGAATATATTTTTGTTTTAAATTTGAGCTTTATGACAGTATATTCAAAACAATAGCAGCGCATTCAATGTGAATTCAAATACATGTTTCTTGTTACGTCGTCATTAAAAATAAATAAACCATAATCGTTTGGCGAAGTAGTATATGAACTACTCAACAAGATTAAATGTACATAATGTTTTAATTTGCTGTTCTATTTATAAAAGATTTTATTGGAATAAATGACGCCTTAGTTTGTTTCTTGGTGCCGTAAAATTAATTAAAAATGTAACTTAAATGCACAAAATTTCTAGTTGTATTTTTTAAGTAGGAATATAATGTTCGAGGTAGAAGATTTTGAAGATATTATGTCATTGTACGTTATTCCATCACATCGTACTACTCTGTTTTTGGAGATTAAATTAACTAGAACATTCATAAAGTTTTCTGCTCAAAGATTTCTAGGAGAACTTCCAACTTAAACTTTCTAAGTATGTGTCGCGCGAAACTCTTTCGACTTCTATTGCTGTCTGTTTCATTTTTTTTAAAGTATACAATGAACAGACAAACTTTTTGTATCTTCGAAATGAGGCCAAAACAGCGACTAAACGAATGAAACTTGCAAACATTTTCTTCGGAGGGGATGTCAGATGAGTCATGCTGTTTCTGTGAAAGGTGAAGAGCAAGTGCAACTATCAAATTTATTTAAATCAGAAGTGAAGAAAACACCAGAAATAAACTGTATCCCTTTTAAAGTACAAATTTTAATCAAATACACAAAAATGTAATGTTTTGTTTATTTTAATTTAAAACTAAGCTGTGTAAGTTACAGCTAAAAATGACATTGATTTTTTTTATGTTTCGTCTATTTTTTATTGCTTAATTCGATTACATGATAATTTATCCAAAATTAGGAGTAATAAATTAACAAAAGTGTGCTCAAAAGTTAAACATACAATTTTTTTGTGCATATTTTCTCATTTATAATTTATTATATCTTCTAAAAATTAAAGCTAGTGCTTTATGAAAAAAATATTTGTCTTTTTCTAATGTTTAATTTTGACACTTAAAAAGTGGAAAATTTTCTAGTTTGTAAGTAATGCTTTTGGGTGGATCTTAATATGCTGCTCTAGAAAGTTGTTAGTGGCCTTTCTTTCAGTGGCTAATTTTTTTTTATCAAATACCAAATTGAATTTTTCTTTAATTAAAATTAATATTTTAAATATTAAATTATATTAAATATCGCGTAAAATGCGATGTGAAGCAGAAGATAAATTGAGATTAATAAAAACCAGTGGCGCAACGGAGAATATTAGCCCACCCCTTGTAAAGTCAGGTTTTGGGCCTTTTATAATCCTGCCCCCCACCCACGATGGGGGGGGGGTTACGGAGGTGTATATTACGCCACTGATAAAAACCTTCGATTTATAGCGTGACAGCATAAGTACTGTCTTAACTTAACTCAGTGGCGCATCAGCCCATGAGGGCTTAGGCCTACTGTGCCCATATTAGTATACTTGATCTTGGATCCTGAGGCGTATGAGCAGATATTCCAATCAGGTGGTCAGTCTGACTCGAAACCCCTAGTGTTAAGTTTCGAAGCAAGCTTGGTACTTATTTATCGACCCACTGAAGGGATGAAAGGCTGAGTCGACCTTACCCAACCAGGGGTTTGAGCCTCAGACCTGTGGTCTGCGATGCACTACCTACTCAGCCACTGACCTTTAAAATACTGTCTTAAGCATGATAAATTTATCCGTATAGAGCCTCTATAAGCTGTTAGAACCTCTAAAATATTACCAGTATACATTCACGCATTTTGCACAATTAAACACACTTTAAGAACATTAATTCTTATTTTCATGTTGTTTGGTGCAGTAACCTTTTAAAACTTTTTGAGATCCTGGATTCCTACGCAAAAGTAGGCCTCACCTGCGACCTTTTTATCAAATTTGGTCACTTAATATGAATCTAAAAAGATACCTTATATCTTTGTTGCAAAATTCAACAAAAGAAAACCATATAAAAATGAAGGCTTGTTAGAAAATTCGTTTTCTACATTTTGAATTCGCAAAACCATTAATTATATCTTCAAAATCATCTGCTAATAATATTTCATTTTCGATATATATTAAACTTAAATTATTCAAACGTGGTCGAGTTATTCTATTTCTCAGTTTTTTTGAAGAGCATGTCTGGGAAAAAAATTTGACAATTGAAATTACTTGGATCATGATCTTATTGAGGCCGAAACGAGAACGAGACGGTCCCCTAGAAGCTGAGGCTCTGCGCCCGGGCTCAGTTGGTCCATGTCTTAAAACGTCCCTGGTTTGGTATTTTCTCTCTCGATGAATCCATAGTAATCAATAACCATTGCAACATTCCATTGCGATCGGTAACAATGCTCCATGAATAGATATAATTCGGTGATATTGGTCACCATACCCATTGCTTCCATATTATCCGGCAAAAATCCTGGTGTAAGTGTAAGAAATAAAATTTTAATGACAGCCTATGTTTTTAAAATTTTCACAATATTTCATATTATACTACTATCATTTGTTGTGCTTTGTTATTCTCTAGACAATATTTTTTTTTCACAACGTCTTTAAATGAAAGTCTTACGTCTCTTTTTCTGTATTTGTAAAAATTATTTTAAACAGATAATTCTTTTAGAAGTTTTCGAATATTTAAATATTTAATCTCACAAAAACTCAAATGCTTTACTTACCTGACCGACCTTATCAATTCCAGCTTGATGTGCAGTGGTAAATTATATTCTTTGGTGCTGCGAGCAGGGACGTCTTAAGACTCTTTGTGAGGCCCTGGGCCCCTATGCAAAAGTAGGCCCTACCTGGGATCTTTAAAAGCAGACACTAAATAGCATGCATTTTCAAATACTCGTTCAAACGGTAATTTGAAACTAATCAATGTACACGACTCACAATCTCAAAAACCTAGGCGTAAACCTGCTTGACCGATGGCCGCATATTGACTAAATGAGTTGAATGATTGCTTATGGTATTAGGCCTAAGTCTCGGCATGGACAACGATTATCACATAATTATAACATATTTCTAAAAGAATATCGGAGTTTTAACGCTTTAAAGTATTAATCACATATAAGTTACAAGTATAATTCATACATTGAATGAAAGAGTAACTGAAACAGTTTTACCTACAAGTTTACAAATGTTCAATGTGAGCCCCATTTGTCACACGACACAAATCAAGTCGTTTGGAGAGTTCATCTCAAACTTTTTTCAGTGTGTCTGAGGAAATTCTTACAACATCTGCTTCCATCCTATGCCTTAAGGTATCCGACTACGTTCGGAACCGTGATTTTGCAAAAGCGTATAAATGGATAATATTTATGATATTTAGTGTCACTTGGATTAGAAAATGTATTTAAAATAGTTTTAAATATATTATTACAATAAAAAATTATTTAAATACAATATTTTGACAAAAAATTAAACATAAAATGACCCCCTTTTCAAAATATTTTCCTTTTGTGAAAAATGCTTCTATTATAATAATATTTTGCCTGTATGTAGCTCAGACCTCTGTACAGAGGCCCAACTAGAATTTTTGAAATATATAACTTAGAAGTGAGTTTATCCATGTCTTACGACCACAGAAGGGAGAAATTTTAAGAAAAAAACGCCAATAATTATATATTTCAATTGGTGGTAACTCTGAAAATAATGTGAATTTTTCAAAAATCATAGTTGAGTTTCTGTACAGAGGTCTGAGCTATATACAGGCAAATATTATTATAATAGAAGCATTTTTCACAAAAGGAGATTTTGAAAAAAGGTTATTCTAAGTTAATTTTTTGCCAAAATATTGTATTTAAATAATTTTTTTTGTCAAAATGTCCTTATAAAACAATTTTATGCTTATATTCTAATCTAAGTGACACTAAATATCACGAAAATTATACATTTATGCGCTTTTTTAAAATCACGGTTCCGAACGTAGTCGGATACCTTAAGTCTGAAAGGTCAGCTGGTAGCGAAGGAACGTACACACAATCCTTTATGAACCCCCTCAGATAAAAGTCACATGGCATCAGATCGGGTGAAAGTGGAGGCCATGCGATACAAGCTTTATCGATATGCTCTTTGCGGCCAATCCTTTGGTTGGGTGCAGTGATATTTAACCAATAGCGTATTGAGAGATGCCAGTGAGGTGGTGCACCATCTTGCTGTGAAATAAAGTTATTTGGTTCACTTTCTTCCAATTGAGGAAATAGCCATAGTTGTAGAGCATAAAGATTGGCAGAATCAGTTACAGTTGGTTACCAGTTACAGCTATAGTCATCCCGTACTTTTCCCTTTACAAAGGCAGCCAGTTGTTTCAAACTGATGATACTACCTAAGAATGTTATTATCATTTGGAGGTTGACAACCGAACTTAATACAGAATGCTCGTTGCAAAATAATAGCAGATTATGTCTTTGCAAACTGGAGAACACAAAACGATTTCTGTTTACTAGTCGCCGTTTTTCACCTAGCGCGTTGATCGGCAAGTAAGGAGAAAAAATTAGCATACGTTTCGCTCACACATGCCAGCAAACAAAACTGTTTCAGTTGCTCTTTCATTCGATGTATGAGTCATACTAATATGTTATATTTAATTTTTACTATAAAGTGTTAAAACTCCGATATTCTTTTAGAAACACCCAGTATAGTCTTACTACTTTTGCCAGCAGACAATCAGTTTGAAATTCCCTGTTTTTCGCAGAATATGTAGGGGAATAATATTTTAAAATTAAAATTATCCGGATCATGATCTTACTAAGACAGAGACGAGAACGAAACGCGAGGCCCTGGGCCTAGTTGGCCCATGCCTTAAGATGTCTGGCTGCGAGGAGTTGGTTAACTACATTTTTATCACCGGGCTCCCTAAACTTCCGAGAAGACCACTTTTGTATGCGATAATGTTTAATCCTTTGCGTGACTGTGTGTCCCATTCACCTCAAAAGTACAAATATTTTGTATAATTTGTTGTATTTGACAAAATTATGACTTTCCAGCCAGACAAAATGTTTTATTTATAATTTTAGTAGTTGAGTACGAGTATTAGCTTCCTTAAAGTATAAATCCCTCTTCCTTCTGAAACATAACCTTCGAAATAGCTTGAGCTGTTCTTCTACCTATGTAATTTAGAAATCCATAAGAATAAAATTAAAGATCCACATTTACTTTTTCTTTCATCATGATGTTGGGGGAATTTAAGCTTGTGTGTTATCAATAAGAAGCCTCATGAAATTAGGAGAATCCGTGTACACTTTAGACTTTCCACTTGGTCATGACTTTTTGCAGGATTATTTGTATAAAATGGGAAAGTGGCAAATTCAGATTCCCGCCTGCTTTGTGACCATGGTGTACCCATGACTAGGGATCATCTCAATATATGCCCAGCTGTTTAAAACTGTATTTCTTTGAATGTACTGTGTTTTTATCGTTCTACGCAGGGAAGCCTCAAAACCTCTTGAGGTTCTGAGCCCCTACTCAAATGTAGGCCCCACCTATAACCTTTAAAAGTAGACAGTACATAGCATACTTTGTCAAATACTCGTACAAACAATAATCCAAAACAAATAAATGTGCATGACTTACATTTGCACATACCAGCTCGACTGACTGCAGCCTTTTGACTGAATGAGTAATGATGGTGTATGGTGGTAGGCCTAGGCCTGTAACTGAATGACGGTCAATACATGTAGCCAGTTGACATATCATCCGATATTCCCAATTTTTCGGAGAATACAACTGGAAATAACATTTAACCTTTGAAATTATTCGAATTATGATCTTCTTAAGGTTGAGTCGAGAACGAGACGAAGCCCCCATTGCGGCCGAGATCTTGGGCTCGAGCCCAGGGGGCCCATCTTTTAAGGCGTCCCTGATTCTACGATGTATTGGGCTCGACTTGCGACTAAAAAGTTGGAAACGGGCGTAGGATTAAAAAAAACTTTAGAAGGAAATAAACTAACATCATGTAAAATATTTTGACAAAGATATCTCCGAAATGGATCTAACTTTTTTATGTGAATGTTACCTAAATTCACAATTTTTTTTTTAAAATTTGATGAAATTTCCAAAGAAAAAATTTCTTATTTATCAATGCATTTATCAGATCTTCCTTTTAATGCTTTATTTTAATTTTTGGTAAAATTTTATAATTTCAAAAATACACACTTTCCTATCACTGTTTGGATCATTTAGCTAAGATTAAATTGCTTAAAATGTACTTATTTTTTTGTCAAAAATAAATCCGTTCTTTTCCTTGTTGAATGTCTCAATTCGAGGATATTTATGTGAATGTTCGACTTTTGAAAAAAATAAAAACTGATAATTTTACGTAGGATTATTACGTTACGCTCCTACGTTAATTTATAAAATTGTACGTTTTGATTGTTACGCGTTTATGTTATAAAACTGTATATATATTAAATTCACAAATCATATCAGAGTTTTTTTTTATCATTTTCTTCGATTCTTGGAACCATATTTATCCATTTTATTGGGCGTTTCGAGTACATTAGCCATCAAAGGGGCTATTATTTTAATGACTGTATAAAGAGGCCACCTAACTTTTCAAATTTTATCATTAGCATATAATATGTTACATATATTTATATGTGTGTGCATAATATAGCTCTTTGGTAGTTAAAATTGTTCTTTGAAAAAATTATATAGATAAATTTTTTTCAAAAACTAAGCACACTATTGGTAAAAGCAGCCATAAGGAGTAATACAAACGTTATTATTTCATCTTTTAGAGAAGCTCATTAATTTATTTTAATTCCTTGTTTTATAATTTAATTTATTCATACATGTGATTAAATATTAAACTTTTTAATCATATGAAACTTATAATGAATTAAAATGGACATCATTTGTGTGTGATATAAATTTCTATTTAATATACAATGGAATACTAGCAACGCACCGGTAAAGTTCGAGCTCTGGTAGTTAGGGACTCCTGCCTTAAGTTTTCTCATATATTTTCTGTAACGGGTTTTTTGTACTTATTATCTTCTTTAAAAAAATAGCAGTATTATATTTATCAGCTGAAGGATTATGATAGATTATTCACAAAATCGGAAGATTCATTTGATGAGTCATGAGTTTAATTCCATCAAATATCAAAGAATGTGTGGAGTTATGGGAACTGTGTGATATGTTAAACTTAAGCAGTTTAAAGTTTTCACATGATGATATATCGAAAATTAGAAGCATGTTTAGAAAACCAGTATTTTTCTCACTTCTGATTATAAAATTACAATATGTATCACAAATAGCCCACTGCGCGCTCTCTTTTAATGACTTGACAGTAGTTGTAAATAGCTGGGACTTCTTAAGGCATGGGCCAACTGGACTTGGACCAAGAGCCTCCGCTACAATGGAGGCCTCGTCTCGTACTGAACTCAGTCTTAATAAAATCACGAATTTTAATAATTTCAACAGTCAAATGTTATTTCCGGTTATATTCTTTGAAAAACTGGGAATTTCGGACGATATGTTAACTGGCTACATGTGATGACCGTCGTCCATCTATAGGCCTAGTCCTATCACCATACACTATCATTACTCATTCAGTCAAAAGATGGCAGTCGGTTAAGCCGATTTGTGAGATTGTAAGTCATGCACATTTATTTGTTTCATGTTATTGTTTATAGGACAACGTATATTACAACGTATATTATGTACTGTTTGACAACGTATATTATGTACTGTTTACGTTTAAGGGTCATAGGTAAGGCCTACATTTGTGTAGGGGCCCAAGGCCTCAAGAAGTCTTAAGACGTCCCTGGTAACAGAACGTGATCTCATTTGGAGGATATAATGCTTAAATTTTACTTGCTAATCGATGCATATGCTTTGAGAATTCCCTTTTTTTATTTCGGAAGAATTTAATTTACACTACTACTCGTGATTAGTGTACAGTGAAATGTTCCAATAAGGTGGTCAGTTTGACGGGAAACCCCAAGTGCTTAGCTCCCACAAGCACAAGCTTAGTACTATGTTATCGACCCACTGAGGCAGAGTCGACCTTGCCTAACCTGGCATTTGAGCCCCAGACCTGTGGGGTGGAAGCGTGATACACTACCACTCAGCCATCGGGCTTCCATCAAAGAAATATATTTTCATTATTATTATATCGTATTCCAATTAAAAACTGATTGTTTTAAAACACTTCTTGATGAATTTTACTTTCGTTCTGCTTAAAATGAAAGAACATTTAAGTAAAAGTTTTCATAGCTGTCTTTCTGATTATAATTTATAATGAAGGATGAACGGTGTCTATAAGAAACTCAAAATAATTTTGAAATAAAAAATATTAATTACATAATGTATAGACAAAGGAATTGATTTTTTGCCATTTTATTACGGCTTCTTAAACGACTTTGAAATACTTACTTAGATGTAAAAAGAATTTATAAAATAAGATTTAAATTCAATTTTTAAGAGTTTTTATAACTTATATAAATTTATTAGCGGCACACTTTAAAAGTTGGGCACGTTCTTAACTTTTTTAAAATGCTTTTTCAGCACCAATAATCAAAAATAGTAGAAAACTAGCCCAGTTTATTTATATCATAAAAAAATGAATATTATAAACCGATTTTCACGATTCAAGTAAATATGTGAATAGTAAAATATTATATTTTTAATTCTCATATGAAACGAAATTGATTTTTAAACATTTAAAAGTTGGCTATAATTTTGGGATTTCAAATTCATGGCTTAAATTCGTAGAAACAGCTTTGTTTGATAATTTAATGCAGTGGTCTTCAAACTGTGTTCCATGGAACCCTGGGGTTCCACAAGGCATATTCAGGAATTCCACGAGTCAATAACAAAATCGAGAAGAAATAAATATGTATGCAAAATGAATTCACGTTCCCTATGAAGTTAGTATAGTTACAAGTATCTAAAGCTCATCCTATTAATTAAAACTGAAAATTTTATTCATGTATAATAATTCTATTTTGCAAAACTTTTTTTTAAAAAACTTTTATTTTAATATAATTAAATACTAAAACATTTTATCTTTATATATGTACTTTCTACTAGATTGTGAATATTCTATTGTCTCGGGTTCCACGAGATAATTTTATACTCACCTTTCTTCTCACGTCTCGTCACACACGTTCTTTCAAAAAACTAAATAGTTTTCTAATAAAAATGCACCTTTTTGTCTTTGTGAAAAA
>BMAV01006883.1:121016-134374 GCA_019973955.1 Trichonephila inaurata madagascariensis
ATTAATCATTATTTAAAATTATTTAAAAATATTTTTAATTAAAATTATTTAAAATTAATCTGAATTAAACATAATTATTAATTAAAATTGTTTAAATACATTTATTAAAATTAATTATTCATTAAAATTACTTAAAATTAATATTAATTAAAAATTATTTAATAAATATTAATTAAAATATTTAATTAATATTAAGTAAAATAATTAATTAATATTAATTAAAATAATTCATAATTATTAATTAAAATTATGAAAATTATTTAAAGACATTTATTAAAATTGTTTTAATAAATTTATTTAAAAAGGACTTATTAAATATTTCATATAATTATAAAATAATTAATTTAATAATAATTATAATAATATATTTTATAAATTATTTTATATTATATATATAATATTTCATTTATAGTATATTGTATTTCCCATTATAAAACTATTTGTAAATAATTTTTATGTAAAATATCATTTAATACTTTTTATATATTTTATTATAAATATTATTTATTTCCATAAAAATACATTTATTAAACCTTATATACATATTTATATAATTACAGTAATTTTTTTACTTTATAAAATGCAAAATAATTGCGTAGGATATCATTTAATATTTAGAAATCCTTTCATAAATAAATTTATTTAATTTAAAAAAAATAATTAATGGAATTTAAAGAAAAAAGTTTTTTTGCGTGATTCGAACTTGGATCCACTCGCACCAAAGGCAGACGATTTACCCATTGAACCTCTGGGCCGGTGGAGAAAATTGAAACTTAATTGTATAAAAGCTAAGCATGAATTTCGAAGGCTTTTTTCTCCGAATTGACTGGCCATTCGACGTAATTACATTAAGGATTGAACACCCTAAAGGAGTACTACTATTACATCAAGTCTCGACCCGAAATGAATTTCCTTAGTCGTGCCCTCTCCTTGTAAGTAGGAATTGACTTAAAACTATTTTTTTATATTACTTGTTAGTTAAGGAATTCATTCTTTTTTGAAAAATTTCTTATGATCTATGTTTAACAGCTAATATGAATGAGTATAAAATATTTCAGAAGTAAAGTATTGTTTCGATAAATACCTCTTCAATTATTTCATATCAAGCTGAATTTTACAGAGCAATTAAGGAAAAGTGGTAAAGATCGTAAGAAGAAAGGTGGATCTAATAAAAAAATTCCCTCAGTAGATTTTGTCAGAAAAATAGCATCGATTCTTATAGAAGTATTATAAATATTTCAGGAAGTCTGAGAAAGTATTTAATAACGAATCTTTTTTTTCTACACTTTTATGCAGAGAAGAGTAACATAACAAAAATATTAAAGACGTGTTTTTTAATTAATGGAATAATATACACTGAAATAAATTAAGATAATTTGCGTATTTTATAGAATTGCATGAAAAGAACTGAACTGAATGAAAAACTACTGCTTCTAGATAAAAGTGCAAATTTTGTACGGCAAATACGTAAGCGTACACGTGTGTGTAGGCGGAGCCAGCAGAAAAACAGGCTTTATAAGCGCATGTAAGTTAAGACTTATTTCGTTCGCCAGCACTCCTCGGCTATTTTCTTGGTGTTATTTTGAAGCAATCGGTCCAATTCAAATTGTAACAGTAAAAATGTTTAGCCACCAAAGTTTAGATGATGGAATGATGTGGCGAATTGTGGGGAGGCTAGAAGCAGGCCTATGTCACGTTCAGATTTGTAAGTTAAATTTAACGCCCGGCGTCGTGTGTAACTAATGGAAACAATTCCAGGATACTGGATCTATCGAGAGAAAGTCTGGGAAAGGTCGTCCAAGAGCCACGACGCCAGAGAAGATCACTATTTGTAGATTATAGCGAGGAGTAATAGAAGGGTTACAGCTTCTTAGCTCTCTCGTTACTTGTATGCAGTCACAGGAACCTGTGTATCAAGGGTGACTGTTTCAAAAAGACTTAATTTGAGAGGGTTGTTTGCTAGAAGACCTGCTGTTTGCGTCTCGCTCACGTTTACGAACATGAGAGTCCGTTTAGTATGGTGCAAACAGCATGAAGATTGGAGTATGGATTATTGGGCGACCGTTCTGTTCACTGATGAATCTCGTTTCAGCCTAAACACCGATTCTTGCCGTACATTCATATGGAGAAAAAACCAGGGACCCACTACTCACTCTCCAATGTCCATGAAAATGACAATTATGGAGGAGGAGGTTTAATGGTCTGGGGCAGGCCTCATGTTGGATGGCCGTACACCTCTCCATGTCTTTGTAAGAGGCTGGTGTGAGGTATAGGGATGAGGTCTTGCAGCATTATGTTTGCCTTTTCAGGGGTGCATGGGGCCCCGAATTCATTTTAATGAACGATAACGCGAGGCCACACAGAGCCTCGAATTTCTAGAGAGTGAGGATATTATCCGTATGGATTGGCCAGCCAGGTCTCCAGAACTCAACCCTATAGAACATGTCTGGGATGCTCTGGGGAGGGCAATTGCAATTCGCAACCCCTTCCAAGAACCCTCCAGGAAATAAAAACAGCGTTTCTGAAAGAGTGGAACCAATTGGTACAAGAACTGATAAACTGTCTTATTTGAAATATAACATCACGCTGCGAGGCCTGAGAGAGGGGTCCATAGCTCTTATTAACCCATTTCTTTTGTTTATTCTGTAACCGCTGTTTCATACTTTCTAACTCCAACGAGTGTTACGCACAATTATGCGTGTGTATTACAATTATTGACTGGTTATTTGTATTGTATCAATGTATGTACATATCAAATTTCATTAAAATCGATCCAGTAGTTCTAGACATAATCGATCAAGTCTGCAAATTCTCTTAATTTCTTACACCAGTATACTAGCTATTACTTGACTCGATCCTCTCTTTTATAATGGGTATAAAAATGTTACCAACGCATTATTAGAAGAAACTTTTAGAGATGATTGTTTATTTGAATCCTCATTTAGACTTTAAAAAAAGAAACGGAGATTAAATAGTAATTAATGTAGAAATGACGATCAATAATCTTATGTTCGGTATTTTTCATGTATAGTTTGTATCAGTGGATAAATTTTTTTTTCTAATGGATGATATTAAGATTCAAGCTATAACTAATGTAATTTTTATATTTGATTAAATATAATTTATCTTAGAAAATCTTAAATGGTATAAAAAAAAATTCCTCTATAAGTTTCAGTTGGAATATAAATTCTTTTAAAAACATTTGTTTTCGGCATAAGAAAAAAAAACTGTTTAGAGTCCTCGATTAGGCTATATCGATCTTTGGGGTGTTGAAAAGCCTAAGTAAGCTGAAGGATATGTATATGTATTTAAGAAATGCTAAGTTATAATTGAATAAATATTATTGCCTGGTTTCTCTCTCTCTATTATTTTTAAAAAATGTGTTAGGAATAATATGTATTATTTCCTCCACTACTAACATTAGTGATACACGTTCAGTATATGTGTTTGACAATATACTAGAAAAACAGTTGAAAAGGTCTTTTGATTTTTTAATTATTTGATAATATTGAATTTAGTCTAATAATTTTCTATATTTTTCTGCTTGACATTATTTCCGTTATTTACTTTGTATAACTTTATTTTTCATCCTGATATACACTATACTGAGTAGTGTCCACGAGATGAATGAAAAATGGTTTTATCATAAGGCAAAAAGTCTTAAAAAGCTATGAAAAGTAGAAGTACAGAGCAGAAGATTCAACGTAACGTCATTTACTTTTAAAGCAAATAAACTAGAATAATTGTTCTTCGAAAAAGGTGACAATATGGACACTAAAATCAGGTTGGAAACATTAAAAATACAATGTTAATGCTTTAGATTCTTCTTACTAGTAAAATTTTTGAAAAACAAAAGATGTAAATCAGGAAAAGGTTGAAGAAGAATTTTTGAAATGCGGCGAGTATGAGCTTAAGTTTTTAATTAAAAAATAATTAATATTTGATTTTGAAGATAATAAATTCAAGGATGTAAATGAGTGAAAGAGTAGTTATAAAATATTGGTAAAATTACCGAAAATAGGATTAACAAAATTCGATTGAGATTTAAGAAGCTGAGTTGGATTTTTGCAGAACAATTCATCATGATAATTATCTTTCTCAGAAAGATCAATCTAAGTATTTAAGGTTAGCTCTGAAGCCTGGCTCTACTCGTAAATTGATTGAAGGATTTCCACCTCCCAAGGAAAATTATTTGAATTTAACTTAACGTCTAACAGGATTCTATACGATAAATTAGAATCGAAATTGCATTCTCTAAATTCCTTGAGAGTTACCACAGAGAAAAATATGCAGCAATACCTTCCTTAGGAGCCTCAATATCAAGAATTATTTTCTGGTCACAAACATAGAGTAACTAAAGATCCATTGATCAAAAATTCCGAATGCCTGAGTAAATTACCGAAATGTTTGAAAATAAAAATAGCAGAAGAGAAATTAAAATAAGAAATATAATTCATTTGAAACAAATAAAATGAAACTGTCAGAATAATAAATAAAAATGAGATGCCAGATAATTTTTCCAGTGTGTAGTTTTAATATTCGCCAACAATAATGTGAATAAAGAATGAGTGTGTATATATTGGTATGCAGAACTATATCATATCATGAGGGGCTTCTTGGGAGTGTGCAGCTACTATCGATTCTTCCTCAGAAAGGGTACTGCTTGGAAAAAAGAGTTTGTTTCATATATTTGAGGTGTACGGCCTTAGTAATAAATGTAGAATATTTGTCTATTGTGCGTTATATGTAAGAGAGCATAAAACTATTATTTGTCCTAAATTGCTACCTAAAGAGGAGAAACAAACAGTGGGAAAATCATTAACGAAAATCAAGCACGTGTGGAATTAATTTACTTACCAATTCATGTAATAATACATCTAAGACTTACTTGCGAGTTTTAGTTTGCTAATGTATTAACGGTAAAGTGAAAGGTAAGAGAGTGTCGCGATCCTACGGTCACTGATGAAGCTGGAGTAACCAAATACAGCCATTATGATAAAGTCAATATTTTTATTAATCTTTCAAATTAATATCAAGAAATTTCATAAACCGAGGGAGCGGTCAACGTATTATATATATAATCCCTACCTTAAATCTCTATAACAAACAATTGGATCACTTATCTTTCATACGATCCGATGAATGGCATTAGTCCAGACTTGACTGATATACTTGGTAACTCGGACGGAAGATGCTCCTTCTGAACGCGAAGGCTTCAGATATTGACTCTGATAATCTAACTTCAATGGCAGCCTAACGCGACGAACTACTACACTCACTTCACTAGAGTTTAAATAGCCCTCAAATTAACACAAATCACGGTTTTTCTATGGGAAGCGATTTTATAAACATGCGCAGTAAAGAAATATTTGCATTTTTTTCTCAGATGATTAATGAAAGATGTGGATAGAACCCATCACAAGAGTATTGGGGATTTAGGTCAAACACAGTTATAAGAAAGAGGAATTAGGAAATGTTGCCGAGAGTTTGAGTTGGTAATGATACGATATACAACCCAATAAGAATTATTTGATGGAATAGAGGACTGCTCTTGCATTACATTATATTTATAGAATTTTATTTATGAGTTTGAATTCTATTTTCCCTGTGAAGTAAACGTTCTTGAGTTTGAATGTATATGTAGATATATACCTAAAATTAAAGACAAATATGTTATACGAGTACAATTTTTATAAAAATGAAACACTCATTTAAATGATTTTTCTAGTGAGACTAATATGATGATTTAGACATTTAGATTTTGTTGGAAGATATTCGGTCTAAAACTATACATCGTCAGAATGTTATAAGATGAAAATTTTCAAATTACACAAAATTAAAAGAGCTATCGCTTAATTACTTTGAGTTTTTTTTAAAGAAGAAATTCCAATAAGTCAAAAGCTCTTTTGATTAGTTAGTTTGACAGAGCCGAGAAATATTTTTTGATGCATTCAAAGATAATATTTTTCTAAAGAGGAAACACTAAAAACTCTCTACAAGTCTATTTAAATAATGATGGAATCCTAACGTTCAAATCGAGAATAATTTATCACAAAAATAGTGAAGAATATAGACAGATTCATTTGTGCAAGCATACAAATCTCCATTAATGTAAAAATTGGCAGATCATAAGCACCTATTTTTTAATAAACATATTGGAAAACTGACGCTTCTCAATTTTCTGAGGGAAAAGTATAAATCTTAAGACCGTAGGATCTATTACCTTTCAATGCATCGTTTGGAAAAGCAAGACAAGGTCCAATTTCCTTTATCTTAAAGATCATACGAAAATTTCTTCCACTTATCAAATAATTGGAGTCGATTTTGTGTGTGTGTGTGTTGGACTTCTCTTTACTAAATTAAGAGATAAATGTTGTTTTGTAATTTACCAGTGCTATTTACGGAGCTGTGCATCTTGAAATTCAATCTCTGAGTATTGATGCGTTTAAACAAGATTTTCATCGATTAATTGCTGAAGAGGGAAAAAATTAGTTATTTATTCTGACAACGATACCAGTTTTTTAAATGTCAATACAGCTTAGAAACAATCGGACTGGAGTGGAATTAAAAAATGACGCAATTTACATACCATACATCATTATTATTATCATTATTATTTTGGAGTGGAAGAAAAAATATCATGTGATACTGCGCTACATGCCTGATGGTCTGATTTTGAATAATATAGAGTATTTCATTTGCAACATTGACATGCGTTTAGTTAAGAAGAATTCGACTAATGGGATCCTTTGGGAATGATGCAAGAGAGAAGTGAATATACATCATATTAGAAGAAATATTTGGTGTGAAGAAAGTAAATACGATCCAGGTTTTGACGATGAGAAATGCGTTGGTTAGAAAGAGACGAATCGTGATTTCATTTCTTTTGAGAATGATGTCTCAAAAAGAAGTATCACGCGAAGACACTTTTCTTTCTTTGAAGGTCCGCCAAGTTGAAAGGCTGATGCAAGTTAAATCTGTCAAGGCTCAAAGTACTCATGTTAGTATGCTGTAGAAGTTTGTGAGTAGGGCGTCTTCTGAGTTTTAGTCCTCGTCATATGACTACGGTCATTAGCTCTCGTGTTTCTTCGAAGTGGGACATTAATAAACAATCAATTAATTAACCAACCTTGAGGAGTAAATATGACTTGATTTGGTTTGATTTTTCACTAAATTGCGCTTTGAAGCTGTTCGTGGGCCATTGGATACGGACCTCATAATTCTGAGCCTTCATCAAGTGACGAAGACGTTACCTCGGCAGTGGCGCCCCACTCTCCAAATTTTCACACTTTGCCAACAAGAGAATTTTGAGCAACATATTTAATATTTATCAATCTTTTTCTATAAGGCGAGTTTTCAGTGGCACCAGGATATGAATTCATGATTCAACAACGCTGGTCACAAGTTCGAGACCAGGAACACTCAGCTGCCGCGACCTCTCCATAGTTCATATGACTAAAAGAAAAGCAATTTGAATGGGCACTTTTGCATCTTTCTAATTGCTTCTACAAAGTTAATCGTCCTTCAAAAGTCTAAGAATTCTAAAGAAAAGCCCTTTTTTTTCTTCTCGATATAATTCTTATAATTTTTAATTACATTATAATACCATTTATAATTTTGCTCTACGTGCGATCGTTAATAAATGTTCTTTGCGCTTTTTTTGTCAACCCTACAAACTAGATAATAGCGTTAGTTGAGCCATTTGCATTTTTTCCACTCTTGATTGTTAATTGATAACTATGTGCGAGTACCGGTTGCTCTGTTTAGAAAGGGTCAAGTGCAAGCTTGAGAAGTTTCCCCCATTCCTTGGAAGCAAAAAGGCAAAAGGAAATTATTGAATGATTTGAATTCTTCAAAGTGTGAATGTCCGAAATGTGCGAATAGTATACATCTGCGAAAAATGAAGAATGCAACTGACGGTTATGAATGGCGAGGCCATTCGAAAGTAGGAAATAATCCACATGAAGTGTGTAAGAATATAAGGAAAGGTACAAGGTGTTCAGCAGAAGACATTAGAGCAGCGATACTCAACCTGCGGCCCACCGAGCCTTTTTAAGTGGCACGGTAATGGCCCATTGCTCTGAGAAATTTACTTATTTAAGAACATTGTATTAAAAATTTGGTGGGAAATTCTTTGTCAAGAAATCAAACGTATCAAATTTGCTTTTTGCTGACGGTTTCGTATGGGTGCTAATTGATATTCTTTTTCTATTTGGAATGGTTACGGCTAGTGATAACAGACAACAGTGGAGTAGCAACAATTTTATGAGTGGAACTAATTTTTTACTATCTTTCATAATCTTGCAAGCGAAAAATATTTAAAGAAAATACATCGTTTCCATATGATTGGAAGGTTGACTATTTTGTAGTGAAAAATAAACATGGATGATAGTAATTGTTTGATTTGACACGAATGTACTGCATTTTAAAAATACCAATAAACAGGAATACTTCAATGACACTTTTCCTCGAAGATCTCTTTTCAAGAGGTGGTAAATAGGATTTCTAGAAAAATCTTTGCAACAGCAACAAAGTGTTTTGTAAATGGTAATATCACAGAGGTAGCAAAGATATCCTATGAAGTTTGTTAGATTATTGGTAATCATATGAAACCATTTACTGATGCAGAAATTGTGAAGGAGTGTTTCTTAAATGCTTTTAATTAAGTGTTAGTGACAATAATAAAAAAAATAGTAATTAAAAAAGAAAAACAGAAGAGTTATAATATATTGATCAATTTTCCACATTTTAAATTTCCAATGTTATCTTGGTCTTATATATAAAGCATTTCACCCCCTTCCCCATTTATCCTCACGTTGCGGCCCGCATGAAATAGCTAACATATGTATGCAGCCCTGCAGTAAAAAAAGGTTGAGTACCCCTGCATTAGAGTATGTGCGAAATTTTGATTGTTGCGCGATGTTGGTTTGGAAGGGGTTTGAATGAATTTGTAGTGAAAGATTTGCGAATTAATAAAAAAACGGTGCTTGACTAAAATATGTTTTGGAAATAGTTTTACATGATTCATTCTCTTTAGAATGCTCTCAAGATCTTTTTTAAGAAACTAAATTTATCGGGATTTTTTTCTTAAATATTAAAATATTTAATTTTTCTCCTTTGAACATCAATTTCTACTCTTTTAGAATGTGTTTTAGATTTCTTTTTATTATAAGCTAAAATTTTCATTGAATTGTTCCCCATAAGTTTTAAAAATTTCCATTTTTGTCCTTCGCGCGGACATCATTTTATTCACTTTAGAATGTTATTTATTTTCTACTTTTTATAAGCTAAAATTTACATAAATTTGTTCGTAAAGTCAGAATTTTTTTTTTTATTTTTGCTCCTCCGGGCATAACGCCATGTTTTTTTTTACTTTTGCTGGACTCAAATTTGAAAAACGCGCTTTAGTGACTTCTTGGTGCGGTTTGAAAAAAAAAAAAGTTCACCAGGGGAGCTATAATAGGTCAGTCTGCCTCCTTTACTTTTGAGTCAGTTCTGTGTATTCATTCAAACTTGTTTGTCTGGAAAAATTATTGAAGAAACTATAAAAGACACAACATTCAACATTTTTTCATGCAAAAGAAAATAGGATAATGTAATTTAAAATATTATTTCCTACGTAAGCTACCAAAAATACAAATACGGTTTCAAAAGATATAAATGAATAAATGACAAAATTGAATAAATACGAGGCAAAAATAAATAAAATATAAAAACGACAAGTAAAAATATCACTAGATGAGGCTTAACAAGTAGCGCCCGTCCTATAGCGTTAAACACATTCTGTTCTCTGTTTACCTTAAAAGAGTTTGCCGATCTCTTTCGGGGATTCTAAATAGCATTTGTAAAGTAAAGAAAAAAAACCCACATTTTTTAGCTTTATTAAGCCAATAAGGCTTAGATTTAATTATAAATATATACTTTGTACAAATGTACATAGCGTATATCATTATTAGTTTATATTTGTTTTCTCCAGTAGTTATAGGTAAAATTAGAAACTACTGTTCTATTTAATGTAAATCCATTTAAAAAAAGACGTGATTTCCTCATTAATGACATTTTCAAGCAATAAAATTAAAATATTTATGCTTCAAAATACACTCACTTCCAAAAGTTAAGCACGTAGATGTAAAATGCAAAAAAAATCGACAAATACTGCTTTGATTGACACAAAATTTGGCAGTAAAGTAGCATATATATTTATACATAAAACAAAATCAATAATTATATATTGAAATGAAAACAACATTAAATTTTTGTAAGCTATCAGATAATGTCATACTGGAGACTTAAACAGAATTATGTATAAAGTGAAAATAAACAGCATAAAATGAGGAAAAAAAGACATTAATAGGGTATGTGATTCCCTCTCATCTGTATGCAAAGCTTACAGCTTCTGACCATGTTTTCAATTAGGTGGTCAACCACCGCAGAATTAAGCAATCGCCATTATTCTTGTGGAGCAGTTTCCAGCTCAATAAGAGTCGCTGGAGGTGGGAAACGTGAAAATACAGCACGGCCGAAAGCATCCCAAAGATTTTCAATGGGATTAAGGTCGGGCAAATATGCTGGCCACGCCATACGCGCAATCCCTTCACTCTCCAGGTAGTCTTCGACGATGTCAGCACTATGGAGACTTGCGTTATCCTCCATTAAAACAAAAGTAGGGCCAACTGCTGCAGCGTACAATCTCACGATGGGTTCTAGGACTTCATCTCGATACCGGACAGCCGTCACAGAACCCCGTTTAAAGATGTGCAGGACGGTGCACAGTCCGGTGAAATCCCTGCTTACACCATAATGCTTCCACCTCGGAATGCGGGATGTTCGGTGATGTTTTGGGGCTGATTGCGTGTTCCTTGTTTACGCCATATCCTTATACGCTTGTCATCTGGCTCCAGAGAAAATCTTGACTCATCAGTAAACATGACATTGCCCCAGTCAGACACAGTCCAATTGCCATGTTCCCAGCACCACTTTAATTGTGCCCCTCTTGATTTGAGGGATAGAGGAACACAAATAAGAGGCACCCGGGCATACAGTTCATTCTTATGTAATCTTTGGCATACAGTAGCTGCAGATATAGCCTTACCAATGGACGCTGTAACCAAATATGTCACAAGTATGGAGGTCGCTCTGCGATTCCGCTTGGCTACAATAGCAATATATCGATCTTCCGTGGGAGTTGTAACCCTTGGCCGACCACCTACGGGCCTTCGGACAACTGTCTGTGTGGTTGGGAATTGTTTCCATAAACGTGAAATTACAGAATGATGAACGCCGAAGAAAAGAGCAACATCTGTGATCGAATGTACTGCTTCAATGCACCCCACAGAACGCCAGCGCTCAGAATCTTCCATTCGTTTTCCGGAAGTCATAGAAACACGTATGTCTTAAAAACAAATTGTATGAAAGTTTTAAACACCTTCTATCAGCACTTACAATCAACTTCTGTAACCCTTCATAAAGCTGGCTTCTTATAAGATTGCCCTTTTTGCATATTTCTTGACATGAAAGCACGATTGGCTGTTATCTAACATATTTGCATACTTCCATATACCTCTGCAGAGAATTGCATCCTCTTGAATTCTGATCGGCTTCCGGAAATTAGCATTTTCCTCTCCGTGCTTAACTTTTGGAAGTGAGTGTATTTGTCAAATATATCTTAAAATATTTGTACATGAATCAAAAAACAATTAGTTAAAAAAATCAGTAAATAAAACAGAAAATAATAGAAGCTATTAATAAAGAAGAGTAAATTATAAGTTTTTAAAATATTAAAAACTAATTTTTATTAATATTATAGAATTTAATAAATATGCTTAAATGGGTGTATTCGTTATTAAGATCCATGTTGTAAACCTCAAAGATCCCTTCAGTGGGTCGATAAAGAAGTACCAAGCTTGCTTGGGAAAACACTAGGGGTTTCGCGTCAGACTGACCACTTGACCGAAACATCTGTTCATGCACCTCAGGGCCTCCAAGTTCGCGTATACTGAGTCGGGCACAGTAGGTCTTGGCCCTCATGGGCTGTCGCGCCACTGAGTTAAGTTAGAGTTAAACCTTAAAAAGAGAGGGTATCCCAGAAAAAAATATCCTAATATCTCCTTTAACTAATATTTTTTTGAATATCTACATCATTTGCATTAAATAATTTTTTGATTAATTTTTTTCTCAGTTTAATATAAATAGAACGTGCTTTTTTTATTATATATATAAGTACATGGTGTTCAAAATTAAAAGAATTTTCAGATTTGGTTGATTATCTCTAGAACTACTGGACAGATTTTTTATTGAAATTTGGTATGTACATAACCATTCAACAGTAATAATATACGCGCATGGTCGTGAGTAAACTTCTTTGGGGTCGGAAGGTATGAAACAGCAATTGCAGTATAGAAAAAAAAACTGATTAATTGGGGGTACGGTCCCCTCTTACAAATATACAGCCCTTGCACCAGTATTTTATACTGGAAATTTTATGAGTTCCTGTGGCAATTGATCCTACTTGCTCATCAACGCTGTTTTCAGGCGTTGGATGATTCTCGGAGGGGGAAGGAGGGGGTTGAGAGTTGCAATTGCTCTGTCCTGAGCATGCTTTATAGAGATCTGACTGACCAATCCATCCGGCGAATATTCTTCCTTTCCAGAAATTCATCGACCAGATGAGCTCTATGTGACCTTGCGTTGTCATCCTTTAAAATGAAACAAAAGACAACTGCACCTCTGAAAAAGCGAACATAGGGCTCCAAGACTTCATCCCTATACCTCACAGTAGTCACAGTGCTTCTATCAAAGATATAGAGGTGTGTGCGGCCTTCCAACGTGATACCTTCCGAGACCAGCAAATCTCCACTGCCGTAATGGTCAATTTCTCGCACATTGGATGGAAGATAGCGAGTCTCATATGAAAGTACGGCGAGAATCACTGGTTAGGCTGAACCAGAACTATTCAGTGAAGGCAAAGGGAGCTCATTGATCTATATTACAATCTATAATCTCTTCACCTTTTTAAACAGACTCTCCTGTTCGTAGAACTAAGCGGGACTCAAACAACAGGTCTTCTTACAGACAGCTCTCTCTCATAAAGTCTTCTGGAAACAACCACCCTTGAAACTCGGGATTTTGGGGCCACATACAACTCACAAGAGAACTAAGAAGATGTAGCATCCCTGTTATGCCTCGCTATAATGGACAAATGACGATATTCTCTGGCCGTCGCGTGGCTCTTTGACAACCTTCCCTTTATCTCGATGAATCTGATGGACTGAAACTGTGTCCATCAGTGAATATGACGCTGGGCGTTAAATAGGAGTCTCTTTAAAATCTGGATTTGAGAATGGTCTACTTCTAGCTTA
>BMAV01006883.1:142340-153514 GCA_019973955.1 Trichonephila inaurata madagascariensis
TCCGAAGCAGAAAAATCGGCGAGTAATTTTTCAATGTGGAGATAGAGCGCGGCTGACGTCAGAGCGTGTCGTTTTGTTTACGGCAACCCTTCCCCCTCAGATTCGGCCAAAAATTGGACGAAAAAATTGCATGAAAAATGTACGTGTGATACGGCCTTTAGATTTAAAAAAAAGTGTTGTACTTACAGTTCATTATTCTCTTAAAATTCTGTTTTTGTGTGGTAAATTTTAAAACAGGGAGACAAGCATAGTTCAACATCGCAATCGGAACAAAGCTATCAATCATGTTTGTTTTTTCACCCGCTTTCCAAAATCGTTCCTTTTCAAACAACACACAAAACATTGCCTTGTTGGTCTCAATTTTTTTGTCGATGGGAGGAATCAGTTCTAAAAAGTTTTTTTTTCTGGCAGTCGTAAGAGACTAGGCAAAATTCTTGGTCGTCCTTTTTTTTCCTCATTTACTGCCCCATGTCTTTCAATAAGACGATCTATAATATCAAGCCTGAAATTTTCAAATGAGATAATTTTCCACCCAGTTTCTGATATAAAACGAAAGCATTCCGCAATGATGTATCTAAATGATGAAAGAATATTTTTTGTATTATTTCTTGCCTCTTTTTTTGTTATTGGATAATTCGTGAGATGCTGATTCATTCTATCTACACCTCAAGAGTTTTATTACTTCCAAAATCATTTACAGAAATTTCAGACTCACCATCTAAGTCAATATAAGAATTATTTTTGGTTATGAGCCTTTCATAATAATGAATTTGTTTTCTATTTTAAGCTCCATATTAAAAAAAATAGTGTTTGTAGCTTGTGGTACACCTATCTAGTTAAAAGAAAATTCTGGCCTTATCTAGTCTAAAAGAGTGCAGTAAAACCTCACCTTGAAATCGGCTTAGACATTTTTTTGTAATTCTAACTTTACTCGACTTTTTGAGACATCTTTTAGAAACATTGCACATTAAACGTGCAAAAAATACAGGCAAATCAGAGGAATAGAGTATGAAAAAAGTGTCTCGGGCAAATTAGGGAAGTGCCATTTCAAGGTGTTCAGGCATAAAAGGGTAATTGTTAGGCAACCAAAGGATATACACTTATAGCAATTCTTTAGCTATAAATTTCTTTAAGTACATAAGTTTTTACATAAATAAAAGGGTATTTGTTTTAAAACATGATTAATTAAGAAACAGATTAAAAATATAAACAAAGATAAATTGTGTGAAAAAATCGGAAAATTAAGAATTGCTCACATAAAACTGAATTTATCCATTCATGACATAAATGGTTGTTAAAAAAATCTTTATGTTCAATGTTCTTTTTGAGAGTACCTTGTGAAATTAATTTCTTTTTTGATTATGCGTTTAGGATATTATTAATTATTACTTTGACTATAATAGTATTGAAAACGAAAGCTTCTTTTCCTTCAAAAGAATGGAAAAGTGAGTTATGAAAATATTTATTTGGAAACCCAAGAAGAAATGCATATTATTAAAATGGAACTGGAAATAGTTCATACATTTGACACTCTTCCATTTCAGAAGTCATCGTGAAAGAAAATTTGCCTGTGAAACAAAAAATGAAATTTTACTTATCCAATATATTAATTAGTTGTCAATGACAATTGACCTAATATGCTAATTAAGAATTAAAGTAATTTTTGGCTTAAAATAATTTTAATACGAATGCATCAATTTAATTAGTGAATAACAGTAAATGAAAGAGAAGGAATTCATAATTACATCTCGTGAAAATTTTCGCTTTGAGATATTTTCTCTTAAAAAAAAACCCCATATATGAAAAGTTTATGGTCTACGAATGTACTAAAAATTTGAAGTAAAATGATTTTGAAAATATCTTAGTTAATATTAAAAGAAATTAGTGTTAATAGGAATTATATTTAAGTGCATATTGACACAATTCAGAAGAATACATGAATTTTTCATATATAAAATGTATTCTTTCAAGTACCAGAAAAACAGGTACACATGTTTAAAATGGTAGTTTTATCAAAGGATGATTAAAATATATAACCGGAAATGAGCTGCATAATATTAAAATATGCTTCGTCAAGATGTATCATACTGTTTGTGGAGCATTCCACAATTTAGCTGTATTTGAGTTTTTTTTTTCCGATAGCGCATTGCGTGGTATCTCACACATATTCTATCCCAGTCAGATCTGGGGATTGGTGTGTGTTCAGTAACTATCCTGTTCAAATATGGCTTATCTATCGACATGATTGTTGGACTTGAAAGGGAATAACTCATTAAAAAGGATGTGCAGATACCATACCAAGACGCCACATGATTCAAAAATAAATGAAATGAACTTTAAATTTTTTAAAAAAATTTGTAACACTGTTTACTATTGTATAAAATATAAATGCAATTAATAATAAGTATTATAATTAATAATACTTAAATACAATTAATGATAACTGGTTTATCACCATCGGTTGCTGCAGAAAATGCAAACCAATCAGGCGTAAAAAAATTAACTTCAGAAGTCTTAACTGAATCAGAGAAGAGAGCAACTATGCGGAAAAAGGCGGGTGAGGTAAAAACAAATAACAAGAAACCTTAGAAGAAACAGAAGAAAAAGAGGTGTGTAACTTGTCATTCTCAAGTAAAGAAATTCCTCTAGATAACAGTGGTGATAGTTTTGATGAGGATAATAATGCCGATTTTTGTGCTGTTTATAAAGGGTACTTTTATGTTAAAAAAGGTCCTAAGTGTGACTGGATTCAGTGCATCGAATGTAACAAATGGTTGCACAAAGATTGCAACGATAATCATTTGCACTGAGTGAAATGTTGCGTAGGCTATTATTCGAACCTCTGTACTGTTATTATTTTTAGCAAACTAATTACGAAATAATTTAATTTTTTGTTTTGTTTTTCTATAATTATATATATATTGTTACTTAATATTTAATTTTGTAATGTTAACCTTATTTTTTTTATTTACTGTGGTCTTGTTGCATCTTACTCCATGACTGGTGGCATCTCCCCCCCCCCATACATGGGGCAAGATGCCCCAATGAAATGAATTTCTTTAACATTAAATTTTTAATTTATTTTCATACTAAGAAAAGAATTAACTTGTACACATAACCAATTAAATATTGAAAAATAAAGGGTATTTTTTTATGGTCTTGTCATTTCAATTTTCAATGTACTAATGGAAAAATCCTTACATGTGGCGTCTTCCTCCGAATTACCTTAAACGAATTGATGAAAAAGGATACTCTTCGGCGATCATTTCTGTTTTTTTATATATATATAAAAGCGTGTGTGTGTTATAGCTTTTATAATACATATTTCTAAAATAAACTTCAAAATAATAACGAAAGAATTTCATATACCAAAATGATAAAAAAAAAGCTTTTTATTTATTGTAATTATTGCTTTTTTTGATAAAATTGCATTATTGTTTTTTTTCCAGTAACTGCTTTGTTTTGAACTATTATGAAACTACAAAGTATCACATCTGTATTTTCTGTTTTACCCTTATTTTTGTAATTTTGTAAATCAATTAAAGAGCATATTTTTGTCTATGACGACCACCATTTCCGTGGACAAACATCGAACTAAATAAAATCTATTTTTTCTTTAGTAATTAACATGCAATATTTTTAATTTAAAACATATTCGCTTTTTCCTTAAATACAGGAAAAATAAAATGAAAATAATGTTTAAACATGAAAGGGTTTAACCGTTTTTACAATTTGAAACTTAAAAAATCCTTTAATTTGAGAACTTGAAATCGTTTATTTTCTTCTATAAGAAAATCTCGAATTAGAAAATTATTTTTAGATGTATAACATAAAAAATTAAAACCTTACCCTTTCAATAATTGAAAAAATAAATTTAGGAAGAAATTTGTTATAGAAATAAAAGGCAAATAATTTATTCTTGTGAACTCTTACCATTAACCTCTTCTGAATCTGAAAAAAAATTAACTGGGAAAATTTTAAATAGATATTGAAGTCAAATTTAAACGGAAATTTATATAAAAATTATAGTTGTATAAGAAAGGAGGTCATCCAATACGGAAACCAATTTATTTCAAAAAAGCTCTTAACAATAAGAGTTTATTAATTGGATAAACAACTATGAATAAAATAAGCCATAATATGCGATAAAGTAACAATACAAGGAAACTATACAAACTTAAAATAGTGAATGCATTTTCAAGGAGAAGGAGGATAAAATTTAAACGAGCCTTTGATTGGAAGGATGCCTTATTTTCAAAAAGGGAAGCATTATTGAGATATTTTGGTAGGGTGTCTTGAAATTTCAAAACCTTATCTGTATGAAAAAAGTATAAGAACATTCCAAAAGGGTTTTTAATACAGTAAGTTATAAAAATCTTAATATTGTATTTTTTTTAAGTACACATCCGGTTAATGAAAAAGTGCGGATAAAAATGTAACATAAACTGCAAAAATGTTCTAAAAAGGATTTGAACTGTTCAAAGGGATACTATATTTTATGAAAATATACTAACATGATATTTATCAAACGTAGACAGATATTTCCATATGTATTTTTTTATTTTTACATATATTTAAATTAAAATAGGACTTCAGTTGCACTCTGTGTATTGAATTGATTTTCTGCATTCAGTTAATTTTTTTGTTCTAGTTTAGCTGCTTTCACATATTATTCAAGAAAATAATTCGCTATTGAAATTAAGTTTATAAGGTTTACTTTTATAATCCTAGGTCAATATAGTCGAAAAATCAGTATTTGAATTATGTAACTTTTTCAATAGTGGCAAATGAATGTTAAAAAATACACACAAAAAAAATATTGACACAAAATATTGTATATAATGTTTTAAAACATATTAATTGCTTAGGAACACACACAAAAGTGTTGGAGATTACCGAAATACCAAATAATCAATAATTGTGAAATGGACAGTTTTATACGGCCATATACTTCATTAGTCAATTTAAAATATTTTGCTACTTTTTTCATCTACGTTGTATATCCTTATAGACACTTCCACTCATTTCATAGGGTTTTTTAAATTAATAACATACATAAAATAGATTCTGCTCGAATTTTAACCAGATTCAAAAAGTATGTGATTCACTGCTATATGATCAATATTATGTATCTTTGTCACTTTCTAAAGACTCATTTGAATGTAGAAGAATAGAAAAAAAATTTAATTACGAGCCAAATATTAAAGAGTGTAATACTAAATATTATTTTATTATGTCTTAACCCCATATATTAATAATGTAAAAACAATAGTAATGTAACACATTTAATTAAGTACGAATAAAAATCTATCTCACAAGCTCTAAGTAATTGTTCCTTTCTTCTATTTCAGGATTTTTGAGAAAGTTGTATATTTCTGCTCAACTTTCATGGATCTCATTCCTTTGTCTTTCATGCTTGGATTTTATGTATCATTCATTGCAGCCAGATGGTGGAGTCAGTTCATAGCCATACCATGGCCCGATAAGTAGGTAACCATTATCTGATTTTTTTATTGTACGGTATAACTCACAAGTTTCTTCACATACACAGATTTAAAATTTTTTTTTACAAAAAAACTTTTTTTTGTATCATATTATTTTAATATACCCCCCCTTTTCCTCGCAAAAAAAAGCAGCCAAAATCTGGATGGAATCCTATTTTTGCCCACACATTTGGTAAGAAAAATTGTGCTTTCCCTGTATTGTGTGTGTGAACTATCCAATATCAGAATATAATTCGCCATTGGCGATAAATAAAGGTGTGGACTAGAATAGGATCTGTCGTAAAATCTGTTATATATATAAAGTAGTTTTTACAGAAAATATTATTTTTAAATAATCATTACACATTTATGGTATTTCATAATTCATTATTACATCCTATTAGCCCATAAATTAAAGTATACAACTGTTCTACTTCATTAAGATTATTAATATTTTTGTGTTTCTTTTCTTATATCTATTACTTGCTTAAATTAAATAGATGTTTGTATAGCAAACTCTCTAAATTTTAAAATAAAAATTTCATAAATAATAATTTTTTTTATCCTTTGTTATTTAAAACTACACAAAACGGGCATGAAAGTATAAAATTAGTTACGAAAATCACACTATGTCCTTTTACTACAGCTTCGACAGCAAACCATCAGGTAAAACGGGAGGTTTACACAAACGTTGGAGAAATGTAGGAAAAGAGAGAGCGCACATCCTTCCATTTCTCATCCCTACAATTAATTTGTACTCTTTTGGTAGGTAGCCTATAATTTACACCTACACTGTTTAACATTTATCTGATACCTCTATTGTACTATTTCTCAGAGGTATCAGAGTTTTTCTTTTGATGATATCTAACTAAAAACAAATTCATGATAATTGACTTAATCCATCATTTGCGAGTTAATGTCTTAGCAGGAAATCTCACAATTATTTTTTTACTGATGAATTTTGAAATTTTTTTTTCTTTTGTAAAGGGGATTAAGTAGAATTTTACGTGATCAGTCTTTTTGAGGTTCAGAGTCTACTTAAAATATAAGTGAAAATGTAAGTCTATAGTTCTGTAAAGGTGTTGTATGACAGAAGTAGATCTATATTTTCGGTCTGCTGAAGTCTCAGTGTTCAAGGTTTTCCTCTGAATAGCAAACAATGGCATGGTCCAACTTGGGTGGGGTCCAGATTTTTTGTGACAATTTGTAATGAGTCTAAAAGGCAATTAATGACATCTTTGCCCTAAGACTATTTATGTATTACATTGTAAAAGTACATGAAAACCGCAAAATGCTAGACATGTAATTATATATATATTTTTCTTTCTGATTATTGTAATTAACTTTTTTTTATCGTTTTATGATGTATTGATTAAACTCATCTCTCGTAAGAATTTAATTATGTGCTTCATGTATATTCTAAAACTTTTGCAAAAGTGGGGCATTTGAACAGTAAATATAAATATAATAAAATATCTGTGACATTTATACTGCATATATATAATTCTATTTTAGTTATTTCTTAATTGACAGTGATTTTACTGCATTTCAGAAATTCTTAGTATAAAACATTAAAAATATTTAATCCTTTTAAGCAATATAAAAGTTGTTTGACTAATATTTTGATTCTTTTCTTAAAAAGTGATTGAAGTTTTAAAAATAAAAATTGAGTATTTTCAAATGATCTAATTTTTTTGTGATTTTCTTCACTTTTTATTAAGATATACATTAAAACTGAATATTAATTTCAATTTTTATGTTTTAAGACATCATGAGAAACAAATGTATTGAGTACATTACTCTTTTCGTATAACATTTAAAAGTATGTTGCAAATCCATTGTTTGAATGTCAATACAAATGAAAGGATATTTTCTTTTATTTCAATCAAATTTTTAGTTATTTAATTTAAATTGAAAGAAATTTATTTCATTTACATACATTATTTTAATTAAAAATGAACGTAGAGAAAAAAACATATTTATGTTTGATAACCTTTTTAAAACAACAAATTTAAACAAAACCTGGTCAGAAAATGTTAGAAAATTTAGGTTTATTTAAAAATTTTAAGGAAAAATATTTTGGTATTTAAAATGAAGTTAAAAATTTATCGAAAGCTCGTTTTCATAACCTATTGAAACGTTGTAATCTTAACTACTTATTTTAAAGAATATATACTACTTTAAAAATCCTTTATTACAATACTTTCACGTAATAATATTAATATTCATATATCGTAAGGTTCTTAAAAATTTACTGAAATTCTAAGAAAAAATTTTTTTTCTCTTATCCCAAATCTGAGATTTTTCTTATGAATTAACTTAAATACTAATGTGTTATCAGATCCAAATGAAAAATAAAATGTTATATATATGTACACAAATTGCAAAGAAAACAAGAAAAATTATCCATTTAAGGAATCCGACTACGTTCGGAAACGTGATTTTGCGAAAGCGTATAAATGGATAGTATTTATGATATTTAGAGTCACTTAGCTTAGAAAATATATATAAAACTGTTTTAAGAATATTATTATGATAAAAAATTATTTAAGTACAATATTTTCACAAAAAATGAACACAGAATAACCCATTTTCAAAATATTCTCCTTTTTTGAAAAATACTTCTATTATAGTAATATTTTGCCTGTACATAGCTCAGACGTCTGTACAGAGGATCAACTAGAATTTTTGAAATACATAACTTAGAAGAGGGTTTATCCATGTTTTACGACAACAGAGGGGAGAAATTTTAAGAAAAAAAAACGCCGATAATTATTTCAATGGGTTGTAACTCTGAAAATAATATGAATTTTTCAAAAATCATAGTACAGGACTCTCTGGAGAAGTCTTTGCTTTATATAAGCAAAATATTATTATTTTAGAAGCACTTTTTATAAATAGAGAACATTTTAAAAAAGGGTTATTCTAAGTTAGTTTTTTGCCGAAATATTGTATTTAAATAAATTTTTTTGTCAAAATGTCCTTAAAACAATTTTATACATGTATTCTAATTTAAGTGACACTAAATATCATGAAAATTATCCATTTATGCGCTTTTTTAAAACCACGGTTCCGATTGTAGTCGGATACCTTAAAGGCACACTTTGACATTATTAACAAATTTAAAATTTTGTTATTCCTTGTGTCTAGTGTGATGTCTTAATGTGAAAAAAAATATTTCAAAACAAACGCGAGACATCAGAGAAAAAAAACTTCAAGGGTGCGTTTATTTTGAGAACAGTAACAGAAGAGAGGCAGTTGACCTTGTATTACTCTTATCACACAAACAAAGCTTTAATCAACTTTTGTTTGTTACGAAGAAATTTCAGTTATCTCGTCCCGCTATTATACGAAATATACATTAATATAAGTAAACACATAACACGCTACATATATTCTTACGCTTTCTTCCCTTATTTCTACTTTCGTTATCTGAAATTTTACAAAGCTCAATGAAGCTTGGCAATAAATACCTGCGATTCAGACAGTTCAAAGCAGGGACACCTTGGCGATTATCCAAGATGTGATTCTCCTTTCTCTGTTTCTATTTTTTAAACAGTATATTTTGTCTATAAGGTCGCTGAGGGCTTTTCAAGCGTTTCATTGTTAGGAGTTGAATAGAGAAAAGCAGGGCAGAGTATAAAAATTAATTCGAAATGCTCACACATCATTAAGCAATTATCTTTAATATGTAAGATATGAAAATAAAAGAATCTTATTAATCCGTTAGAGTCTGGAGCCTTAAGTCGTTTGGATTAATTGCAGATCAGATTAAGCAATATCATCTGTAAAATGAGCTGATGTTTATAGCTAAACTCTCTGCACAGAAAAAAGCATTTATTTTGAAATTAGACAAAGCAAAATAGTAAATAAGATAGATAAGATGCCTTCTTTATCCGTTAAATACAACATTGTGTTTCTACAATGTAAATTTCCTGTCTTTTAGTTTTTTGGGGAATTACGACAAAATAAGAATCCTTTTGCACACTAATGGGTGAAAATATAATTCCTCCCCGCAGCCGTGTGGCCATGGTCGTAAACTTGTGACACCATTGTCGAGTCATTTGTTAGAGTTCTGGTGCCACTAAAGTCCAGGTGTGTAGGTTGATGCGCGTTAAATCTGTGCAGGCTAAAATTTCTCATTTTGGCGGGGTAAGGAAAATTTGGAGAATAGCGTATCAGCTCAGGTGTTGTCTTCGTCACTTGATAGAGGTTAAGAATTACGAGGTCTGTTGCCAATAGCTCTTGCGTTGCTTTAACGAGTGACGTTAATATTTTGAAACAAAAAAGTTGCGAAGTGTTGGAAGGAGTAGTAAACAGATTTTAATGAAATTCGGAGGAGTGGTACACTTGTCTCGTATCATTTTCAAAATAAATATTACTTATTCGTTGCTTTCTTCCCCTCTCTGTTTGCTGTGTTACTTCACTTTCTGGTGTTTGCATTTTCGATGCTATAGGTGTAAAACCTCTCTCTCCATTCTCTAGTCATTTTTACTTATTTTATTCAGAAATAAAAGAAAAAAAGATTAGAAAAATTTCAAACTGTATAAAAATTCTAACGATAACCCACAATGATCTGTACTTAGAATGCTATTTTTTTTAATTGCTTACACTTGCCAAACGAACAACAATAAACCTTCCCTTTGAAACCATTCACATACCAACCTGTCGTGTCAGCAAAACCTCGAGAGAATAAAAGGTCACGAAAAGATATTTTTCTTCCGCAGCCCGGTGTTTTCTAATTCAGTTTCAATTTTTTATAACAACTCTCTATATACTTCTTTTATCACAAGTTATTTTAACTTTAATTTTGACATGTAATACACATGAATAATTGTTCTCTATATAAAAACATTGTAATCTATTATAAAAAAAAACTCATTACCGTTAATTATTTTTTTAATGAAACATTGTAATGCAATCATCTTAAATTTTTTTATGAAAACAATGTAGGCAACACGAAAGACAAAACTGGGGTGAAAAATAATCGTAATGTATTTTTAACAAAACTGATTTAACTCTAAAATAAAAATTATCAAGGTTTTAAATAGCGATTTATCTAATTGCAAAAAATATCGTTTGTATCTTAAAAAATGTTTTCATAAGACTAACAGTGAATTATAACTAGATATTCGTTTATATCTTTTAATAATCGCGAGTAATTGAGAAGATTCAGAACTTTAATGCAATTTATCAGCTATATTTATTATTTCTAGAACATAGCAACACAAACTGTAAGTTAACTTCGCCAGTAATTCTCATTTAACTTCTAGTAAGACATTGATGTGAAATAGTCAAGCAACCAATCAAATACATTTGTAATAACTTTTTGTTAATAAATTAATTTGATGAACATGAGTTCAAATTTTTTATTTATAGTATTAGAGAAAAAATATGTATATATAAGCACAGCTCATTACATCGAAACTAGAACTCAACAAATTATTTCAAATATGTTATAGCAATTAAGTAAAATGGAAAAGTTTCTTAATGCTTAGTTAAATAGTTCAAATATATTTTTAAATTACTGCTTTTTTTAAAATTTATTCAGTCAAAATAAGTTATCAAAATAACATTAATATGTTAAACTGCATTATTTACATAAGACTTTAACATAAACGTTGTAATTTTTGAACAACATTTTTTTTATAATATCGAATTTTATTTTTTGATATTAAGGTATCCGACTAC
>BMAV01006883.1:155728-180113 GCA_019973955.1 Trichonephila inaurata madagascariensis
ACTATCTATAAATCTAAATACAAAATTCAATTTTGTTTGACTTATAGTTAAATTATCTGTATCTTTATCTATATCTATTTATGTATATTTATATACATATGGAGCAACATGAATCCAAATTTTAGGCACACAGAGTACAATAAAAACACATATGTTACTCACACATAAATTTATGTTAATGTTAAAAAAAATTTCTACGCGTGAAAAACGTTTCAATGTGGCCAATAGTCTTTAACATTAGATAAAGACAAATTTCTAATAGAAAGGTAAAATGCTGCTGAACATTAAGCAATCGATGAAATAGCTGGGTTGTAAGTAAATTTACTTGGATAGCGACTACTTCAATTTTAAAAAAATTTCAAAAGTTTATAATAAATTTAGATTTAATTCAAAAATATTTTATGAATTTCTTTCTTCGAAAAACATTATAATAATTTTTTTAATAATCGAATTTATAAATTTAATTAACAATTGTCAGAATTTGAAATATTTTTATATGACATTGATTAAAAAGTAATTTCTAGAACATATTCAAGTGTTTTTTAGACATCAATTGCTTACAGACATTGATATCAAGGGCTTTAAGTTTGATTTGATTTTTATTAACGTCACTATCTAAAACAACGCGAATGATATTGGAGAAGGACCTCGTAATTTTAAACCTCGATCATGTGACGAGGACGACACCGAACTGGCACCCCCCTCTCCAAACTTCTTCAACTTCAGTGGTACTAGGGCTCGAATATGACAAACACCCAATAGTTCGGATAGGATATCTGTAATGCTTACGTAAGTTATATATTACACTTGGAAAGAAATATGATTTTATCTCTTACATTTTTTTACTGTACAAAGTTTTGCTAATTTTCAATAATTTTTATATTCATAATTCCAACAAAATATTTTATACAGGTATTCTTACTTTTTTACAACTTTTTCGTATATTCTCTCTCAGTCTCTCTTTTAAAGCTTTCCCTTTTCAAGTACTTAAAGATATATATATATATATAGAGAGAGAGAGAGAAAGAGTCATTTTATTTTGATCTAAACTGTCTTACTGAATTATATTTACTATGTATATTAGCTTTTTAAGTTAGATTTGGCTAAACAATATGTAGGTTTTAAGTTAGTTTAGAGCAATTAAGTATAGGACTAATGATTTTATACAGACAAATATATAGTTTTTTCTACTATAATGCAATAAATCTATAAACATACATTGATACCAAATAGATGCTGAACGTTATATATATTTAATCTAAAATTTTCTTAATTTATTATTACATTTAAGTTTACATTAAAGTTTTTGATTTCCTATATTATAACGTGTTTTTCCATAAAAGGATTTTTAATGTAACCAAAAAGGAAGTTTTTACATATATAGATGAATTAATAAATTTCTTCTTTAATTTATTTCCAAAAGATTATAAAGTTTCATTTTTTTAAAAAAAACTCATAACAATAATTCATAAATACAAATTATTTATTTGTTACCTAAATTTTTATAAAGAGCTGAATTTAAATTTTAGAATGTATGAAATCTCTTCACGTTAATATATGTTGGTCAAAGCCACATTGCCATTCATACTAGAAAGTATCAACCATTATATATTTAGTGACTTGTGTCCGCTACTAACATTTTTTGAATATAATTTTTCTTTTAATGAAGAATTTGTCGTATATTTGATGCTAGATTTAATTTAACACACTGATTACAGTTCATTGAACCCTGTATTCAAAAAAGACGCTATTCAATATTTTTGAAATTGTCAACTACGTTTATTTCTTTAAGTATTCCTGTAATATTCTTATTTTCACATACGTCGTAAAAGAAGAATATTTACTTCCTTGTTGGAAGTTTTTATTTCTAGTTAGTAAATTTTCAGTAGTTTTAGTTCATTTTGTCTTTAAAAGTATTTATAACTGTATTTTTTTATTATTTTTTAGTTTAAAATTTTTAAAAAAGTGATTGTAGGCAAAATACATTACTTTGTAACACGCATGTTATTAAAGCTTCCTTTTATTACAAGATGTTAACTTTTATGTCCAATGCAGTAATACAAATTAATTTATAAATTGGTAAAATTATATTTCTAATAAACTGATTATACATAATTAACTTAATATTTCTTATAAATAAATAATTAAGATAGACAAAGCATCTAGTTTTCATTTTGAACCACAATTCTTACATACTTAATGATTTGAGATACAAATCGAGAGGTAAAATTCCATCTTTATATTCAGAAAAATATTTGATTATGTTATATTAATGTATTTTATTACTAATATATGTGTAACAATAAATATAATTTTAATATTGTTTAGTTTATTTAGAACAATTTACAGCACAACATGAAGTTTTTAAGACTACTGCTGTCGAAAAAATTTATGCAGATAATTTATAAGAAATAAATTCTAATATTTTAAATGTTTTGCGAAAAACTATCATATTTAATAAAATACTGGATAATTTAATTGTGAAATATAAATAATTTTATTTAAAGCTCCGCTTGAGTTTGCGCAATACAAATAAATTTATTTAAACAATTTATGAAACAAAAATTGGCATTTTAAATAAGGGTTTTTAAACTCCAGCCCACTGATCAGTTCCAATTTATTGCCTGTTAAGAATTAAGACGCATATTTTGGAAATGTGAGTAGTATAATTATTCTATTAATCATTATAGTGAAATAATAACAGCTACAAAACGTTACAATCGAACTTTGAAAAACAAACTTTTCACTACACCATACAGGATTTCTTTGATGCATCAGGAATTTGTTAAGTCCCCTCTTACTCTACTGATCATTGAAATCTTACTTTCTTAATTTTAATGCATTTTATTCTTAAATGCAGTACATTTTTCTAAAATCATATTGAATTCTTTTCATATTGAATTCAGCATTATTTTAACGCTGGAAAAGGAATAATTTAGCGTATTTATTCAAAAAGTAAAGGTTGTAGATTAGAACCTGACATGTTATGTTTCATATCGTATCCTCATCGACCAATCGGTGGATCATTTGTCCTCTACGAAATTGATCGTTTGCGCAAAAGAGTTGGGGTGAAGGACTGATTTAAATCATGGATGTTAATAGAGATTCAAATTTCCTTTAACAACTTAATAATTGGAAAGCTAAATTTAAAGGTTGTGAAGCCCCCGCCCTTGGGGACACACGTTCTGCACTATCTACGCGACCTATTTCTGTGGGGAAGAACGAAGAGCCACTCAAATCATTCATTCTAAAATCTGTTTATTAAGATTTTAGTTTAAACACAACACACAACAATAATAATATAAGTAAGATGATCTAGAATGAGAAGACGCAACACACGTATTACCAAATAATCACGCAATTGACCACTGAATCTATCTTTATATATTAATTCCTATCACACTAATATACGCCCTTTCCTTATAGCTTATAAAAATTCGCTTGCCGCTATATCCTAAGCAAACAGCTACTTCTTTAGCACTTCTGTAGTGGCTTTAATCCGACAGTGTTCCTTTTGGTCTCGAACCCACTTTTGGTTCGTCTGTACCGGCACGTCTAGGTTAATTCTCGGACTTAGGATTCTTTAAATTTTATCTCAAATAACTTTACAGCTATCTTTCTACTTAGCGACTTCATTTCCCACTTAGCAATCATTTCTGCACATAGACATAGACCCAGACATAACCCTTTCTCTACTGTTATACTATATTACTATCCAATATATGTATGATTCCTAATTTACATAACCACGTTCTTCTTGAGTTGGTTGGAAAGAATTGCCGTTCTGGCCCCAAAGAACCCAAGAGGACTGTTAGCTAAAATCGTGATGAAAGCCCCGTGACAAGGTTATCACAGCCCTTGTAATATTTCCAAGTATTCTTTTCAAACTTACACTGACGGGAAAAAAATTCCCAAAGCCACAAAAGACTTGTGTTAGATAAACGAAATTTGGTAGGCGTGTGTATACATCTGAAATATTATACCGATTCAAATTTCGCACTTAAGTGTGGCGCTAGTAGCACCACTCAGAACTTGCAAATCAGGGTTGCTTTAAATACATGCTGTAAAATTCATGAGCGTTATTTGTCTGCGAAATTTGACGTATTGATTTAATGTTAGCCAATGATGCCTTTAAGGAGACAAAGAAGCCATCATCAACAGCTCACCGAGTTTGAACGAGGTTGTGTAATAGGGCTACGAGAAGGTGGATTTTCTTTCCATGATATTGCAGAAAGACTTGGCCGGAATGTATCCACTGTGCATGATTGTTGGGAGCGGTAGTCAAAGGATGGTACTGCCTCAAGAAGACTGGGTTCTGGACGGCCACGTGGCACTTCTGAGAAGGAAGACTATGTATTCGGCTGTGGCGCATCGTACTGTGTCTGTGGCAGAAATTCAAGCTGCAGTTGGTATCAGTGACTCAACGAAGTGTTAGAAATCCGTTACTTCAAGAACAGCTCCGAGCCAGGCGCCTGTAGTGTGCATTCCAATGACTCCAAGCCATTGCCATTTGCGACGCCAGTGGTGTCAGGCCAGAGCTCATTAGAGGACGGGTGGAGACATGTTCTGTTTTCTGATGAAAGCAGGTTCTGCATTGGTGCCAGTGATGACCGTATGTTGGTTAGAAGGAGGGCAGGGGAACACCTGCAACCAAACTATCTACGCTCTGGACACACTAGACCTACACCTGAAGTCATGGTCTGGGGAGCAATTTCCTATGACATCAGGAGCCCTCTCGTAGTTATCCCAAAGACACTGAAAGCAAATTTGTACGTCAGTCTGGTATTTCAACCTATAGTACTGCCATTTATGAACAGTATTCAAGGGGGGAACAGAATAACGCTCGCTATCAGACCGCTGTTGTAACGCAACTTGCTCTACACAGTGTTGACATGTTACCTTGAACTGCGAGATCACTAGATCTTTCACCAATTGAGCACGTATAGCATATCATTGGACGACAACTCTTGCATCCTCCATAGCCAGCCCTGATTGTCTCAGTGTTGACACAACAAGTACAACATGCATGGAACTCCATACCACAAAGGGGCATTCGGCACATGTATGACACAATGCATGCACGCTTGCAGGTTTGAATTCAAAATTCTGGAGGTTAAACCGGCTATTAATGTAACAGAGTTTCACATCTGAAATGCATTTTCTTGAGTTTAAATTAGTGTGTATCCTGAAAATTTGATCAATTAAACATGTTAACTGGACAATTGCATTATCCAAATTTCATTTCTCTATAATAATTTTTTCTTGGGAATTTTATTCCCGTCAGTGTAATTGCTTATCATTTTACAGAGAATTCACTTAGCTGCTTAAGATTTATTGACTCTCCTCCCCCCCTCATAAAAAACATCTTCAATAAAATTTCGTAAATTAATAGAATTTCAAATGGTGTAGAGATTGAACTTGTGTTGTATAAAAAAATTTGAATTAAAAATACATAATGTTATGGTGAGTCAAAGAAATATATTAAGCGAAAACTTCTGACTGTTAGGAAAAAGGATATTTTGTGGATTAAGAGTTTACATTTAATTGTAATTTGTGTATGATAAGATTTATAAAAATCCACTATTATAAACCTAAAATAGTACAAAAATTTTCAATGCTCGATATTTTACATTTTGAGTTTTCGCACTATTTCTATATGTTAATTGTGAAAAACATTCTTGTTAATATGTTCTCTCTCTGTAAATGTAATATTTAATCAACATCATAAATGAAAGATAGATATACCATAACCTATAATATACTTTACCATCATAGTATTAATTTTATTATTTCAGGTTGATGAACATAGTCGCAATGTATATACCAGGACTAGACGAATCAAGTAGAGTGGTACGAAGAACTCTAATGAGGTATCTGAATTTATCTTTAGTTCTTGTGCTGCGATCCATAAGCATGGCAGTGAAAAGACGATTTCCAACGAAAGAACATCTAATTGAAGCCGGTAACTCACCAAAATATCTTTCTTTGTGTAACAACATACAAATTTCTAAAATTTTAGATATGTTTTTCAAAATTTTTTTTCACTCTTGAAATACATTTATTATATTTAGTTGTTAAAGAAACAACAAAAATTTTTTGCGTAAATTAAGAATAATGGCATAACATTTAAAAATGCTCTAAATTTCACACCTGAAATTGATATACTTACCGATTAATAATATATAACATTTTAGTATTTTTACGAATTATACCATGTACCAATTTCGTCAAATTCAAAGAAATCGCCGAATTCCGCGATATGCAGCTAATAATTGAAAACTGACACTCTATGGTTATTGTATACGCAAAACGACAACAATAAGAATAAGTTGATAGAATTTGGCAACATTTTTTTAATTGGTAACATCTGTTAATTTGGCGAAATTGGTCGAAGGTATAATACGTAAGAAACTTTCTTTTATATTCGACTTTCAAAGTTCATATTTTAAAATTGAATTCTCAACAGTATAGTTGCTAATTTTTAATGAAAGAAAATTCAGTATTTTTATGTTATGTTATGAATAAGACAATCTTCAAGCAAGGCTGATGATAGCGGATAATGTTTTCATACCAGGCAGAATTTATTTTTATTATATTATCATAATTATATAACTCATTGAGTGTTGTACTTCTAATAACTCCCATATAAATGTATTTTTTTAAAAATTGGGTCCACACACATTCGTTGACGTTAAAACAAAATGAGAGAATACTAATTTAAGTACTCTTTTAAGATAATCAGAAATGAGGCACCCACATTTTATTTTTTATTGGTAATTCCTTGGTATAACAACTCATATCTATCAATTTAATTCATATTTTAAAGAAAAAATCAATAGTTGAAACAATTAGAGTTAATAATAATGTCTCGTCATATTTAACTTACAAACGCTTAATCAAGTATAAAGGCTTCAAATAAATGTAAAGCGCAAGTAAAAAAAAAATTAATTTCCTCAATTCTTGAGTCATATTTCATATAGTAATGAGACATTGAAATATGAGTTTAGAATTGCGTTTATGTTCTATTCATTGCTGTGACACAGTGACAAACTGACTGAAAAGACGTTCGTGAAAAGAAAGAAAAAGAAAGAAATTCGTTCTGTAAATTCTGGCAGGTTTCATGACGAAAACGGAGTTGGAGATGTTCCAGAGCGTTCCATCTACGGAGTTCAACACATTTTGGATACCGTGCACGTGGTTCATCAACGTACTTCGAGAAGCGAGACAAGAGTGCAGGATAACAGATTCAAATGGTCTAAAGCTTATAATGGAGGTACTTTTTGTTTACATTAATCCTTTACGTTAATACCACATATAATATTGTAATGGCTAAAAAATAATATGAATTACATTATATATATATTATGAATAAAATTAATAAAAAAGTGTTGATACAATTATTTTTCACAAATTTTTTACTTTTTACTCCCATTCAAGGAACTGAATGAGTTTCGATCTAAATGTGGACTTCTATGGGGTTATGACTGGATCAGTATTCCTCTAGTTTATACTCAGGTAAAATATCTTGATATTATCTTTCGAATTTTTTAAAGGAAATGTCAATAGATATTTTAGTTTGAAAGATCCGTGTTTATTTTACTGTAGATTTTATAAAAAAATAACTATCTTTATTTTTTTCAAAAAAAGTTACGAACCATAATTAAAGTTAACGTTTAAAAAATTGTGTCATTATGTTTTCATAAAATATAGTAAACAACAAATAACGTAGTTAAAAATAAACTGCTAAAACTTAAGAAGATATAGAAGACGAAAACATCCAAATAAAAAAATTTTAACTGTGAAAAATAGGGTGTGAGAGACTTGGATCTCTCTATGGGCACCTAGATGTGTGGGAGGAAGGGAAGAAACGCTAGTCATAATCCAATTAATCTATTTATTGATCTCCAAAATAGCAGAACAGATTCAATTAATATCAACAAGAGGAGAATGTCCTAAAGCTAACAATATAAATGGAACAACAGCGAAATACACGAATTATTAGGAGACTATCAAAATCGATCCTCTCTTTATAGGATCAAATCTATATTATCTCGCTTAATTTAATATTAATTCAACTATAGTGAACAATCATCCCTTTTTTTCCTCTCTATTAAATATTTAAATCACACAATAGTTTTGTAGTGATACTTGATCAGTAGCAATCTCACCTTGTGATATAGTCGTTTTATGGCGACCATATATTTGATTGTCAGCGTGAATTAGAGGTGTGGGATTCTCGAAATGAATCGACATTTTAAAATTCTTAATATGACTTTATTAAGAATATAACTTAAATTTCTAATAAATTAGATAAACTTATATTAAGTGAGAATAAACCAAACACACAGCTATAGTTAAACCTGATCGCGTAACTTTGATCACTTATCTAAATAATTATATTATCCGCCTACTCTTTCAATTCTGATAATATTACAAGTTCTAATATCAAATAATCAGTCCTACCTTGATTCAAACTAAGGTTCAATCACTTTCAGAGACTTTTAGGTGCGCGTGCAATAGTATGCATCTTGTAGTAATGGCTAGAAATCTTGGTAATCTTTTGATAGGCCGTCAATTCACACTTCTATCTCTTCTAAACATAACTTTCTCTAAATTGCCATCCTGCTTACTAAAACTTCTGTTCTTTTAAAAGCTATCTTATTTGCATTTTACAATTGCATTTCACTTCTTGGATTTGGGATGGAAAAGATTTGCCATTAATCTTGGCCGTCAAAGAACCCAGAGGTTATGTTACAGAAAAGAGACGCGTGAGGCCGTCACAACCTGACTTCTGGCTTTCTTTCACTCCTTCTCCGTAACTAGCTAGAAAACCTTGACTTAATTTACATATCACGATTTCTTCGTCAAAAGGGTTGGTTGTGAATAAACGCGAATTGATAGCCCAAAGATTTCCCAAGAGGATTAGAGGAAGGTACATGAATAGATCCGTCACAAGAGTAAATGGTTATTTGTAACCAAAAACATAAATTACTGAAATCTAATTATATTCCAGTCATCATAGTATCTTTTTGTGTCAAAGGACTTTTTTGCTCCAAAATAATTTTTTTTTTCCTATTCAAAATATTTCTTAACGATTCAAAATTTGCTCGAAACTATAATTTAAAAATTATATTTATTATTGAAAAATAAAAAAAAAACACCAGTATATACTTTTTATTTCTTAAAAATATAATTTATTTAAAAATTACTATTAAAGAACTATTAGGAGCGTTCCTACCAGAAAAGAAGTTTGTGATGCTAAGTTGAATTATTTTTCTTAATATAAATAATTCAAATAAAAATATATGTACCTAACTCTTTTTTATGCTTATATATGAATATATATTGTATGAAAATATTATTTTAAATTTTAAATCACACTAGAGGCAATTGTAATGTTTTAAAAAAAGTAAATGTATTTGAATATCTTTTTAAAAAAAACGTGTTATAGTTGTAAATAAAAATTTGTTTGTATTTTGACTAAATATTAGGACTTACAGCATTTGGTTCCTCGTCTTATTAATGAATTTTTTTTTTTTTTAGATTAAAAGCTTATTTAGACAACTGGTTAGAAAAATATTGTTATTTTACTTTTTGAGTTATCCGGAATATCGACATACTTTTTGACGAATCTGTGTTGACTTGATTAATTTATTGTGTGATTATTAAAGATTACTCTCTTTGATCTTAATTCAAGTGATTATTAGAAATTTAATAAAATAAGCTCATTTGAAAAATTTTCAATTCTCTATAATATACTATTTTGTGTACCAGTAAGGTTTAATTGATATTCTTTGTCAGTATTTCAAATTTAGTTTTTAAAGATTGAACTACTTCCTAAATTATGCAATTTCCAACTAAGGAATCGTTGAATTGTCCAAGGACACCAAATTCGGAATTTAAAAATGCTTCATTACAATAATATGAAGTAAAGTAGAAAATTTGTAATATACAGAATAGTAAAAATTTGATTCTGTTAAATATGGGCAATTTATCAGTTTAAATAAATTTACGTATTCAACTTTTCTCGATTTCTGCGATATTTCTTTGCAGAGCACAGTATTCGAAAATGAAAAAAAGTTCTTTCATTGCATACAATTCTATTTTTAGAGCCGGAAGCATTTTTTAATCACTTTCAGGGAATATTTGATTTCCAATTTGTTTTTAACAAGATTTCAACCAAATTTGAATTCCACAATATGGTTTATAATTATTATTGTATTTAACATTTCAATAAGTAGTATATTTTTATTCATCGCTTCTTTTGGATTTAGGGATTTTTTATTTGTCTTATGCGAATCACAATATACTTTTTGAAACATCCTATTAAATATAGTACCCTTTTTTAAAACTAATGTTAAAATATTTAATAGAGTAGATTTTTTTGCCTAACTTAGAGAAAAAAAAAAATTGCAAATTTCCCATTTGCTAATCAAAATGTTTATTCAGCAGTTCTTTTAAGATTTTTCTATACCAAAGACTTTTGGTAGTTTATAAGGTCAATATAGGTTGTTGAATGAATTGAGTATAAATTTGAGAAATATATATAGATTTCTTCAATGATATCTTGAATTTTCCCATTTTAGAGTCAATAATATAATGATTTTTTTAATTATATTTGTGCCTATAAAACACTATTTAAATTCCTTATAAGATTCAATGAAAGAAGTGAACGCGATGAATAAAATAATTATATGAGATATAATAACTTAATTCAGTGGTGCGACAGCCCATGAAGGCCAAGGCCTACTGTACCCAATTCAGTATACGCGACCTTGGGTCCTGAGGTGCATAAGCAGATGTTCTGGTCAGATTGTCAGTCTGACGCGAAACCCCCAGTGTTAAGTTCCCAAGCAAGCTTGGTACTCATTTATCGACCCACTGAAGGGATGAAAGGCTGCATCAATCTTGCCCAGCCCGAGGTTTGAGTCTAAGGACGTGTGGAATGGAAGCGCGATGCACTAACCACTCAGCCACTGGACTTCATATGAGATATAATACGTAAGACGAATAAAAGAAACGCGACATATCTAAAAAAATACTACATAACATTGAAAATACAACACCAAAATGGAGTGGCGAGAAAATTATACAAATTTCAGCATAGCCTTACCTCACGTAATGCGAAAGATGTAAAGGGGTAGTTTTTTGGTACATGTTAAGTAGAATATAAGGGATGGAATCGGCTGAGTAGGCAATATCCGTGCCGTTATTTCTCCCCAGGAAATCATCGTGGAAATTTGTTTTACTGAATCAAAGAACACGTTTAATAGCTGAGAATATTAGAACACCACCTACGCGGAGGCAGTTCCAACAGACAGTCTATTTTATGAAGGACTCATCTGACTAACTCCTAGACGTGTATATCGGCAGTAGTAAAAATGGATAAAGTGAGAAATTGTGGCGAGTTTGAGAAGTGTCTGTGCTGTCAGAGAAAAATGAACTTGCGTGGATCGACACGTCTATCGACGATCCCGTAAACTATTTTTGTCTCCATTTTGCAACATGTACATGACACCGTTGATGTTCTCAACCAGATTCGTCGATCTGTTGCTAGTGACAACATTCATGGCGTCTGCTTTGAAGACTGCCATTGACCTCATAGCCGAGAAAACCCTTCTTGCAATAATGCTGCACTAGAATGACGTGGATGATGGAATGGCCCAGGAGTATGTTCTCAAACGAGTCCCGCTTCCGTTTGTTCAATGATAAACGCAATGTGATAATGTGTCGACATAGTGACAGGTTCAATCCGGTTACATTTGTGAAACACCACGTACGATAGCAGGTCACATTTAGCATGCATTCAAAGCTACTCTGATGATCCCCAATATATGATTGTGCACATTGCCAATGAAACTCCTTTTTTTTTTTGATATATTCAGTGGCGTAACGTACACCCCACATTGCAGGGGTTCCTGGGACTTTAGCGGGTCCAAAGTCTGACTGACGCCGAGTACGTACCCTTTGTAAGATCCGGCTTGGGGCACAAAACCTGACTTCGCAGGGGGGCTCAAATGTTCTCCGTTACGCCACTGGATATATTGCTCTTTACTTACAGGATAAATTTCGACTGTGCAATGCGCTTATCAGGCAATGAGATCTGCAAGATACACGAATGCTGTCCTGGCCACAATTCTCAACTGATCGAACTGTGGCAAATAATTAGAAGGGAATGAGAGTCCCATTCCTCAGGACGCCATTCGTTTTCCCACTCTCTATGCCTCGGCATATTACTTTGTGTATCACCATCCAGGGTCATCCTATAACTACTTAACTGACATTGTTCTCGTTCTCTGTTACAAGCATCATCTTAAAATAAACATTATGCTTTGTTCTATATGTTTTTCTATGTTTGTCGAGTTTCTTCATTATCTGACTTTTTCTCCTTTGTGTTGCATTTTCTATGTTTAGATAGTGTAAATTTAAAAATGTCATTAATATTTCTCCACGTATATTTGAATAATATGTTTATGAGGTTAATGAAAATTAAATTTCGGCAACCACAATGCTAAAGTAAAATGTATGTTAAAGAGTTCAGCTTCAAAGTGGAATTCATTTGGAACTTGAAAATGATGTCAGGTTTTACAACTATTTAAGTATATATCCATAAATAATTAAAAAAAGGATACTACTATTATGCGGAAAGGTCAAATGGACTTGGTGTAGGCTTTCCTGCTCCAAGGGGATTGGAAACAACAATAACAAAAAAAGGATGCTACAATTAGCTATTCAGGGATAGTTTTGAACATACAAGTTAAGCTAAAACTCGATTCTCATGATGGTTATTCAATAAAGTTTATGTTAAAACTTTTCATCCCCTTTTCCTGCATGTAACATTTTCGTAAGAAAATACACAATTCTTCTCCCTATTAATTATTGAATATTTCAAAAAATAATTTATTACAGTTTAAATATTACTTTTTTTTTTTAAATTTTAGGTTGTAACTATGGCTACTTATGCGTTCTTTGTTGCTTGTATGTTTGGTCGTCAGAATGTAAATGTTATCAGCGATAAGCCTTCATCTCCAGAGGTACATCGCTATGATTATTACGTGCCAATTTTTACAATATTGCAACTTATGTTCTATATGGGTCTCTTAAAGGTAACTTTCCTGAATTTCTTAAAACGAAATACTTAGTGTTGTTTTTATGGTTTTTTAATTTTGTGCGTAAATAAATAAAAAAGACATTATTATATTTAATGCCTTAGAATGACAACGCATTTTCATTTGGAATTCGAGAATGTATATGTATTCAATTATGTATACATTTCAGTGATTAAGATATTTTATATTGACTATATAAAATAAGTTATGCAAAAATTAATATATTAATGAAAATTCAAATATTCAATACCTCTAAATAAAAACCTCGTTACTTGCATAAAACTTTCGATTTAACCACATACATTCCTTTAATCTCCTTTTTGATTTTTTTGAAAACATTAATTTTAACCTAAATTTAAAATTTATTGAATATGAAGCGTTTTGAAAACTGTTTTTTTTTCAGCTGTGCATATGTGTCAATGAAATATGTTATTTTATAGGTTGCAGAACAGCTGATAAACCCGTTTGGAGATGATGACGAAGATTTTGAATTGAACTGGATAATCGATAGACATATGAAGGTATTTAAAGGTGTTTCAATTACTTTTTAAAATACAAATTATGTATTAAATTTTTTCAAGAATTTGAATATCTTCAAAAATGTCTTTTTTATACAGCAGCTCATAAAAACTCTTAAATATTCACAGAAGAAAAAAAATATTACCTTTCCTTTCACACACATGCACTTTTCTTTTTAAGATTTTTACAATTCGTTCTTTGAATAAAGATAAACTTATTATTGAGGTTAATAAAGACGAAACTTTAATATAAAATCTTTATTACAGCCTTATATAGACATCTCTTCACATTTTATAAGCTTCACACTTAGTGTCTCAAAAAAAAAAAATATCGTGTAAAACTTCTTGCTTTTCAGTAGAAAATATTTATACTGGTAATTTATCAATATTTTATGCGTAAATGTAGTCATGTACAACAAGATGATATTTTCAGCAATAAAATAGAATAGATCTTCATAAAATAGAGCTTTAGTTAATTAAAAAAAATAAGGGATGGCTATTATTCAAAGCAGTAAATATTCTTGAAAAAATTCTCTTTTCTGTAAGCTATATATTTACATATCCACATTTTCTAGTATTTCAGTGACTTGAACATTTAGAGCATAGGGTCTTAGCTGAAAACTTTTAGGGAAAGTGAGGGGGATAGTGTGTTAAGAGATATCAGAGTTATAGACAATTGTAACACAATTCACGCAACTTAGTACATTTTAAAAGGAACATAGGTAACTGCAGTGACTTGCTCGCAGTAAGAAAACTATGATACACTAACAAATCGAAATGGATTAATTTTAAATTTATAAGGAATAGTGATTTAATATTAAGTCTGATTGGTTTGTGTGCACTTGCCAGAAATCATCAGTTGATTCGATTTTGGACATTTTTTTGTTAATTAACGTCACACTTAAAAGGAAAGCTAAGGCTATTGGTAACGAACCTATATATTTTTAAAAAAATATTTAACTGAGCAAAAAGTATCATTATTTTCTTTCATATTTTTGTTGTTAGTAATATAGTGCAGGTTGTATAAAAAAATTAAGTAAAGTATCGTGAAATTACAGAAAGATATGTGATATTTATCTGCTAATCTCTGAAAGCAACTGGACGATAAGGATGATCATACGAAAGATCCTTTTTAAGCGAAAAGCGCAGGATGGTTAAATTTAATTGTAAGAAATTTATAAATTTTTGAAGTAGACTTGTGTTACAAAGCATTTTAGTTACTAAAACATAGAACATTGAGTAAGCAAAACGATCTTCCACAGATCCTTATTTCAATGCCTGCATTACTGGAGCCCAAAATCTTCAATATGCACCGAAGAGAGGGCAAGGCAAACAGCGGGTCTTCTTAGAGGCGTACTTATGGTTGAGATTTGGGGTCTCAAACCTATACACTTACAAACTTTTAACTTTTAGCATAGAAATTAATCATCGGTATTTCCATTTTCGTTATTAGAAAACTTCTTCTCCCCTCCTTGTATCCCACTGGGTAATTAATTCTACATACAGAATTCTCTCATGTAGCTTTATCGAAACAATACATTTGAAACTTGTGTTCCTTTGCTAAATGAAGTTCAGGAGACTAGCGAGAAGCTGTTTCAATCCTGCTATACTTTCTGTAATGCACAAATATCGATTTTCATTAATCATCGATTATATATCGTACATTCTCTCACAATTCCTTTTGCTATGTATCTGATCTCCTTAAGCAGCTTCAATAAGCTGCAAAAAGTGCTGGGGTTTATATTGAAGTTTATAGCTGTCTAGACTTGGGATTATACTCTGCCTCAAATCTCCCGAAGACTTGCTACTTCATTCTGTTAAACACAATACGTCTGTTATTCTCTTTATTGTATTTTTTTAAAATTTCACTAGATGTAATAAGAAACAAACTTGAAAGTAGCTAGAAGGAATGAAACTTGAAAATTAATAAGGGTGCTTGCAAAGTATTTTTCTTTTAAAACAGGATCCATTCTTGTGAATCCTACGTAATTTGTATACTAAAATATTGCAATTTTGTTTCAAAGATTTAGTTTTTCCTTTCGCTTAGTATTTTTCGAGTACTTCGAGCAAATATGCAAATTCTCTTAGTTTTGAACATTGTAGAACTATTATTGAGAAAGTTAATCAGAGATTTGTGCTTTTTAAAATAAATTTCTATTCCATTGAGAACTAATAAATGACGAAGACGTATAGATATACTATAAAACAATGATTATTTAATCGAAACAATTTGGAAAAAATATACAATTTGCATACAAAGAGATTTGTTAAGAAATTTGGAACATTTTTTCCTCTTCGTTTGGTTTATGAAAAATATTAATCTGAGCCTGATTCAATTATAATAAACTTATATACAATTGTACAGTGGGTGATCGGTTAACGAACAGATCGGTTAACGAACAAATCGGTTAACGAACACTTTCACGAAAGATTTTTGTGATTGGATAACAAACACTTTCAAGAAAGAATTTTTGTGTTTGAACAACGAACACATATTCGGATAATGAACAAAACGAATTCTAACGAACACTTCTCGGCTCTGAAAAAAAATTAATATTAAACATTTGTTATGATTTTGCATACAAAATAAGATCACTGAAAGGAGAAATGTTTAAAGCATGCTTAGTACTGATAATTGCTAAATGAAATTTGATTTAACAATGAATTTAAAGGTAATTCAATACTTATTATTATGACTAAAATCAATACACACTTGAATACTTGAATTTCAATATGAATATCAATATTTTCTGACAGCTGATAAGTTATGGGCGAGTGGATTTGCTGACATGGCAAATAAATTAAGCAAATTCTTAATTTTTTCAAACAGTGCAGACTATAAAATATGAAGGTGCCGATGACGTGCTACCGCCGTAAAAATACGTGAAATATGAGAAACGGACTAAAAATCCTTTTTCATCTATCCTGAATTATGTTGCTTACTTATTAAACTTCAAAGTTATATTGAAAAAAAAATCCAATAGAATATTCATACACATTAGACCATCAGTTTCAGTTTTGGTTTCATTTTTTTAGGGTCTCCAGAACGAATTAATCGATTTCACATAGAAGTCTATGGTTAATCGATGATCGGTTAACGAACAATTCGGATAGCGAACATAGTCTTGGAACGGATTATGTTCGTTTTAACCCGCGATCTCACCTTCTGTATTTACTAAACCAATGTTTTAAAGATCCATGTTATTCATAAATTTAATCTTTTATAATCTATTCACGATATTCATTGAGTGAAAACTTCCTTCCATATTCCATAGACATTCGATTTTACAATAAACCTATTTTTTGAAGCATTATTTTTAGGAGTTATTTTATTTTATTTATTTATTTCAAGTTTCAATATTTTAGGTGTCTTACCTCGGAGTTGATACTTTGAACGGTACTCCACCTCCTTTGGTAAAAGATACTTATTATGACGAATTAGATGTTAAGATTCCGTATACAGAAGCCTCCAAAAGTTATAAAAAGAAGACATATAGAGGATCTGTAGCCTACATGCAGTAAGTACTAGAAATAAAGTCTTTTTCTTCCAGAATTATGTAATCCACAGGGCTTATTAGGATCTGTACGAGTCAACAGATTCATTTGTTACTCCCGTAAAATTTCAAACATTTTGCAGAAGATATTCGAGAAATGCGTGAAACATGTAGTACATCAAATTTATACTTTTATTAAAATTAGTTTTAGAAAAAAAGACAACTAGAAACAACACATAAATTACAATTTATGTGATCCTGTCTCGATAAAAAGTAAGGATGTAATATAAAAAGTTGCGCTTATATTTCAGAGAGCTCCTCTACTTTGAGCAAAATCAACCTGTGCTAAGAAATAGGATATTAGAACTAGGATAATAGGATATTTACTATACGATGAAATAAAGCATGGTAATACAATTTATAATACAAAATAATAGAATGAGAATTTCACAAATGTCCACACCCTATGTTAATTAAACTAGAAAAGAACCAGTTGGTTAAAGTATGGAGTTAAAATTAATGATAAGTTACAGTTGTGCTGGTTACAGCCTAAACAATCAACATACAACTTGCGCATATATTCAATGTAGATAAGTTGGTTTTCCTTTTAATACAATGGGTTTGAGAGAATAAGTCACACATTAAGAATATGATCAACTTTAAATGTTCTTCTCTACATACTGTAAGTTATCTCATTTCTATAAGGAAGTGAGATTCATCATTTTTAATTCATTAACAGTCTATTTATAATTATCGCTTTAAAAATATCTTTAGGAGAACGCAAGATAACTAAGATTACTACCATTACTTTTCCTGTTTAACTGAGGAAAGGAAAACTAGTAAATTCCGATAATACGATACAAATATTTAAGCCACCATTCCGTTGTTTCAATGACTACTCTGCCATGAATCCCACAAACGTCAAAACCAACAATAAGTATCCAGAAAGAAAAAAAAAAGTCGCTTACCTTAATATATAATTACACAGCCTTTAATTTGGATTAGAAAGTATATATATATTCGAAGTGGCATAATTTCTATAAGATTTTGCTTTAGCATTTATTACAATCCAGATTAGAGCAGTAGTTTTTCTCCAAGAGATTGAATTGACGATAGAAGATACGAACCATCCTGTAAACATTGTTCTAGTATTTCTCGAAGATTTTCGATAGTGTTCAGGCTTTGTAGTGGCTCCTTCATGCAGGAGAACTAGTTCCTCGTGCTCTCGGAACCAATTCTGAATATTTTGTGTTCGTTAGATTTCAGCATTATTGTTGTTGTTATTAATGCCACCTGATCATCAAAGGACAGATCAAGGCCCATAAAGGTGACATATCTATGAGCACCATACAGGTGACAGAACTATTTAGCTAGGTTTTACTCCAATTTTGAGGGAGAACACCCTGGGGGTGGTCAGGGGCCTCCCACCTCTCTTCCCCTTCCACCAACCTCATGAGAGGACTTGTGGCTTGACGGCTATTTAAAGTACGAAATATGCCAGTTCCATTGGGGAAGGGAAAAAAAACCCCATTGATGGGATGACTTAGTCATTAAGCACTTTTAGGTAATCCACAACGATTACTTTTTTTTCATCACATAATGTTGCTGATTCCATACAAGACTTAGTGAAGCAACCTTTAGATCATAATACTGCTTTCATTTACCTGCACATTAGACACTTTATATGAAGAGTCCTCGTTGTCAGCTTCCCCCCTTATCCTGATTTACCCATCGTTCTGGAATAGGCCGAATCTCGACTCATCATACTACATAAATGTTTCCTCTTTTCAACAGTCTAATTCTAAAGATATTTAGCAAACTGGTACCATTCTATTCAGATTACCAGCGAAACTAAGTGATTTTCTTGTGACTTTATAACAGTTAGGTCCTATTCTCTTAGATTCTGAAGCATTGTGCTTATATATTCTGAAATATCCCTATATTCATTGTTAAACATTACCATTCCAATAGTTAATTTTTTGAGATTTTTCCTCACCAATCGCCTAAAACATTTTCGATCCCGAAAGTTCGAGAGTTTTCTCCAGTCACATTTATTTCGAGAATGTGACGATTTTCTCGGTTTTAATAATGGTTTAAATGTGTTTTTTAACCCAATTACAGTATTTTCAATGATATCTTTAGTCGCTTTCCTTGATTGATGCACGTCAACAGTTTGGCTTCTTTTAATCGTGGGAACATCTAATGTTCGTTTACGAGAAAAAGTTTCAATAGCTTTTGCTACAGAAATAATTCATTGTGTAGTGCTTCAGCATTATTCAAAGGATGAATTACTAGCATCACCAAAATATATAAATCACTTCACTATCAAGACAGTCAAGGTTTTTATATATTTGCATATTTATTTCAAAGGGTGACTTTTTTGTGTGGTTAGATAATGTATTTATCTGTATATTTGTATTTATTATTTATTTCTTTGGTATAATTTTTCGAATATAATTATTAATTTTTTAAATAATTAAATGAAGGATAATTATGAATCCTCTGACCGTAATATAACTCAGTAACAATGAAAATACTTTAGTATTTTAATATTTAACAATTACTGAAGTGTCTTGTAATGAGATTTAATTCATTGCAGAGTTCCAATGGAGCAACAAGGCATGGTTCTACCAGATATGTCAGAGGAAGAAGACGATGGGGAGACAATCAGTGAAACTATGGGTATTAGAAGACCATCTATGTATTCTCTGTTTCAAGGCCGTGGATCAAATTTCAAAGGTGTAAGCCCAGCTGCAAGTTTCACGAACTTAGACAATCGGTCAATTGCCTCGATAGATTCTGAGTGGAAGAGATCTTTGCCTGATCTTTCAACAATAGGCGCCAAAAATGCTTCAGGTACCTTGGGGTAAGATCATGCCCCTTTCAAATCTTAAAATTAAAATTAATTATAGTTTAGTAAATTTAAGTAATGGGGCATGAAATTAATTGTCATTTTTTTTGTTCTAATAGTAGTTTGCATGACTAATTTTCAATATCAGAAAAAATTTTATGAAACTTACAAATAATTCTGCACCATCATTTTAGAAAACTCAGTACATACTTGAAGCAGTTAATTTATATGATTTTTTGATTTCTAAATTTGTATATCCTAATATAATTAAGACTTTTTAAAAGAAAAATCTAGCATTGAATGTAAAAATGAGATAATCCCAAATTAGTTATCAGATTAATTTCCGAAAACATTTGAAATTATAATTAGATAGTGTATATTATATGAAGAAAAAAATTAGCATAGCTTTATTAAAACGCAAAATACATTTTCTTTAGACATCACACATTACATCACTTCTCTTGTTTTCATTTTGCTTTTGTTAGACATTTGGTTAAAGATTATGAATTTCAATCCATTGGAAAATAAGTAATTTTTTTAAGTTTTTAAAATTCTCATTCAAATTTTAATATAAAACTGACCGTACATCTTATCAATATCTGATGTATTTTCAGTGGCGTAACCCCCTCCCCCCCATCGCGGGGCTGACAGGATTCTATGGGGGCCCAAAACCTAACTTTGCAAGTGGGCTCTGATGTCTATTACGTCACTGTGTATTTTGCTATCTAATAACGTTTTTGTGGTAAAATTGGTTAATAAAACTAATCATTTTTATACACAATCGCAAATGAAAATCAGTTCTTTTAACATAAATTCAATTTCTTAAATAATAAAAAGTGAAAGTAAATGTAATTGTTGATAGTCTTCTCCATATAGAATGCGCTTTCTCTTCAGGGTAGAACAATATTATTTTTTAAATGATTCTAATATCCGTAAACTGTATTTTTATTAAATTAAGAGATAATTTTTTTAAAAAAAAACTATTAATCTCTAACTTTCAAAAAATGAGAGCAATAGAAAAGTTAAAAACAGTTGGAAGTGTAAGAAAAATATTTAGCGAATAACTCAATTTACGCATTTAGGGGAAATTGAATGAATCAGTTAAATTTACAAGAGGAAAAAATATTTTTTAAAGATATTAAAATTAATATTTTATAAAGATTGCCTCATAAAAGTCAAAATAAAAGAACATTTTTAAAAATTTAAAAGTGAAATAATTTATATTCTTGATTATTTTTTAGTGTTTGTCTACATATTTTTATTACTTGCACTATAAAACTTATTACAATAAAAAAAAAAAAATTATACATGTAAATCAAACTGTTCAACTGTTTCATACGTACGACCAACTGCACTGATAGGACAATTTTTTGCTTTTTTATGTTTATCAGTATTTTCTACAAATAACACACACACGAGCGCACGCAAGATGGCTACAGTTAAATATATCTTGTTTCGACTATGTAGAATCCATTCTGGTAGATAAATGTCGATAACATTTTGTATATATGCTATAATGGACCAAGGAGAAAAAACCCGAAAGAAAAAAAAAGGGGCTCAAATTTTAACCACTAGGTGAGAAGATAACACAAGCACATGAAGTGAGGGTTGGGAAGCCTAAAAAAATGGCCAAATTACAAGCAAAAACTTTCTGTAGAGTTCTGTTCTGTAGTCTGATGTTTAACAGATAGTAATTTGTGTAAGGGATGATCGCTGTCCAAACATGATACTACCCCAAATTCATGAAGCCCGATGTGACTGGTGTGATTCTTAACAATATGAGCTTGCTGGTGATGTGTTTCCCTGAAAGCTGCCATACTTGCACACGACTATTATTCTTCCATAAGCAAAAACACGCTGTATTTCGAGTGAATATTAACGTCGCACTATTCAGCGGCGTGAAGTCTTTTGGCGACGGACCTCGTAATTTTGAACCACGGTCAAGTGACGAGGACGACACCTGATCTGGCAACAACCCTTCTCCTAACTTACACACCACACCAACGGGACGACGTTCGAGTCTCGACATATTTAACGTGCATCGGCTGCCTCTGCACGGCGGATCTTTAGCGGTATTAGGCTCGAACTTCTGACACGCCGGCCACGAGTCAATTACCTAGACCATTAGGTTACCGCGGCCATGCGCTGTATTTGGAAATAATACTGATACCAATCGTTGGTTTCCAGTGGTGATTACGTTGACTCCGCGCATCAAGTTTGTAGCCTTCCACTGAGCGCGTAAAGGAACTGCAGTGGGTGGTTGCGTGCTCGCAACCGTACCTCGTTCAACCTGTTGTGGAGGATTCGGCTGTTGACAGATGCACCCTTTTAATGATAACAGGTGGCTTTGAGTATCTTGTGTGGTTAACGGTTTTCAACTAACCATTCGGTGAATTTACTTAAAAATGTGTGATTTGTTGTGTGCATCTATGAAAAACAATTATCTCTGCTGTGTTCTAAAATGATCTGACTCCATCTTGCCCCACATCGATGAATTCTATTCACATCCGTACCAACACAAGTGGCAATTGTACGCATGGGAAAACTGTCACTCCAGAATACTGTCTCGTTCTGTAGGCGATAACTGCTGATATTCAGCTCCTTGGTGTTTCCGAAAAGCCTATCCTGCACTTTTTCAATAGTTCCGATGCTACAGTCCGTCATTGATAGTAATGAGGGGATAAGAGTGATTTATTGGCATATAGACTGCAACGCAGCCTTCAATCCATCTGACTTGTGAATTTACAGCAACGAAGTTTTGAGTTTGTCATGCTGTGAGTGGCTTCACGACGATTAGCTGACATTAGTTGGCTCACATATAATGACCCTTTTTTCATGTTTTGGATCGATGTATCACTTAAGATCATCCCTGTAGAGGGGCTGACGCACGTAAAATCTATCGAGGCTAAATACCTGTACATAGGCGCGGAGTGGAAGTTTGGAGAGTGGAGTGCCAATTCAGATGTCGTCCTCATCCCTTGTTCGAGGTTCAAAATTATGAGGTCTGTCTCGAATAGCTCTCGTATTGATTTAGTTTGACGTTAATCAAAATTAAATGAATCGGTTAATCCCCTTTAATAGTTTATTTATTCACATTAGAAATAGCACTTAGACTATTGGAGATTAGTCTCATATTATTGAGTTATTAAAGAGTATGGCTTAGTCTGTCGCCAATCCCCTGATTCCCATGTCATGTTAAGGCCACGGTAACAAATGGGTCGTGATCGCGAACTTGGGACCAGCGTTGTCGACTCGTTGGTTCGAGTCCTGGTGCCACTGAAGACCCATTGTGTAGAGGATCTGATGCATGTTAGTTCAACATTACTAACTCCATCGCCAGCATTCGTTGTACAATTTCAAAGATTGATGCACACACACAAGTAATTGAATAAAACCCCATACTATATCAAAGGTAGGATTTAGAACCGCGATGAATTATATGCGCATCAGCCTTAATACACGATGGTTTGTGGATGAGATCCTTAGGTACCGACTTTTACAATTAAAGGTCCGTCATTCCACTAAACAGGCTACCTTTGCCTTTTGTACTTAAATGAAATAATAAATAATAATTTAGACTCCGAAGTAAAAGTGGGTAGATGCATGATGATCCAAGAAAAATTTCAAACTCAGGAAGAAAGCATTTTCAGATGAACATAATTTTTAAGTTATACTTCTTATTGCGCGTTTGGGTTAGGCTGAGGGTAAATTTTTATGATGCGCGCACATACCGTCACGGATGTGACGCAAAACCGTCACGGATGTGATGCAAAACCGTCACGGATGTGATGCAAAACCGTCACGGATGTGACGCACACCATCACGGTACCGATGCGCGGGCACACTGTTGTCCAATATTTTAACATGCCACTTTTTTGGTGCTAGGGGACAGATATTTGGGGGATCTTAACAACTATTGTTATAAACCATATCTGTTGGGCCGCACCCCCCCCCCCTCCTCTACAGCTTTTTGGCCAATATCTTGGCACCCGAGTCTGACAGTTCATTCAGACCCGGCTCATTCAATCCATCTCTATCTTCTCTTCCAGTTATTGAAATTTCTTGCTCATAGGGATATTTCTTCTATAGAGAGAGAGAGAGAGTTTTTAATTATTTTAAACTTTTTAAATTTCTGTAAATCCACAATATTTTGGCCCCTGTTCGAGTCTCGGACTTGAGATTTGAACCAACTGTTCCACTCGTCGAGACCCATCCAGTCATGTACTTCATTCCCGTTGTGTAGGCATGGGGAGGGTTTAAGCGCTAAAATATCATGCTCCCATGTTAATCCTATGGGGACTGGAAAAAATTTCACCCCACTAAGGAATTGAACTTGGGACTTGATTTTTGGAGGTCCGCCATATTTTCGTATTAGCGCGAGCTTTACGTGGAATTACTCCCCCAGTAATAACT
>BMAV01006883.1:190113-212912 GCA_019973955.1 Trichonephila inaurata madagascariensis
CAAGACCGTATAAGTCAACAAAATGGCCGCGAAAACATATTTGTAAACTTTTAGACTTAGAATTAAAATTGTCGAGTTAACCCTTTATCGACCGACGGTACTTATAAGTACCGCTCACTTTAAAATTACGTAGAATAACCATTTGTACGAATATTCTGACGATATTTAGCAGGAATATTTTTTGAAATCCACTCTTCCAAGATATATGGCAGTACGGGTTCTCTGATGAGTATTTTAGCGGGAAAGTCGAATAATTTTATAGGAGAAATTGTGTTTTCAGCGGATTGCGAGGATTATCATTTTTGTCCCGAAAAAATAGTTAATGTCAAAATTTAAGTGTCTAATTTTTTTTGTATGTAAATTAAGACCTTAGAAAACGATTTGAATATTTATTTTAAGTGAACAGTTTATATAATTAATTTTACAGTCGAATATCTTTAATTAAATAATTAGAGCTCTAACTAATTAAATTTCCCAAAGTTGAGTATTTTGCTTATGTATATCCCTTAATTTGAATGTAGTGATTCAAAAAAAAAAAAAAATCCCATGAAAAAAACTGCAGTAAATCATAATGCGGTCGATAAAGGGTTAAACACTGTGTTTCAAGGCACTAACCTTCCTGTTTATTTGTTTACATTATTGAACTTAAATAAATAAATAAAAAAAAATTGAGTAGGATTTTGTTCTGTAAAAGAATAAAATATTTTCTAAAAGTATAAAATCGCATACTATTATGGTAAAAAACAGTAACCGACGTACTTGAAAGAAAGTAAAAAAATTTAAAAAAAAAAAAAAATAAAATAAATTGGAAAATAACTGTTACACACACAGCAAAAATAGTAAATGAACTTACCAGTAAGAAGCTATTTGCTACGACGTTCGTAAGAAAGCCTATAGCAAAAAAAAAAAAATGTTGAATGGTGTGGAAGTTTAAAGTTGGGCACCAGTTCAGATGTTATCCCTTGTCACTTGAATGAGATACAAAATTACAAGGCCCATCAATAATAGCTACTGAAGCAACATTAATAAAAAAGCAAGTTAGCATGACACGCGAAACCGTGATGATTCAAGAAAGCGGGGAGTGCTCCACAAAATAATGGTAGTACCAACTGTGACTTGAAGCTTTGACGGCAACAAAAAGATGCGATTACAAAGTCCATCACAACGTGCATTTTTATATCATAAAAAACGATGCATATTTAATAAGTTTTATGAATGAAAAGAGTAAAAGTGCGAGTCATTCAAAAATTGTGAAAAGTATTAGGGCATTGTAAGGTACCTAATATTAACGGATTAAGTTTCAAATACAGAGCATTATTTTTCCTACTTCGTGAAATAATGCCCACCATAGCTTTAATATAACTATTTTCACAAACTAAGCTTAGAAAATTCACTCATTTTTTCAAAAAGAAATCAAAATTTTTTTAAGTACGAACAATTAAACAAAAATAAGATAAGTGATTTAAAAGAAACAGCTATTTCAAGGTAATTTCTAATAAAAATATTTCTATCGGCAGGTTCAGTGAGATATCTCCTACATTTCTTGATATGGATACAGCTGAAGATGATGAAATCGTTTTGCAAGAGGTGATCGTAGAAAAAAACAATATTAAAGCACCAACTGTGGCTAGATCTGATAGCCTACAAATACCAGGAACTTCAACAAGTCGTAGGAATGAGCCTATATCGAAGTTCAGTATGCTTAGAGGTCTTAGTCCAAAAATAGCGCCGAAATTTCCAAGAGAAAAGCTGAAAAGTATGTTCAGAAAAAGGAAACTATCATCAGCTCTTCCTTTTCACAAACTGAAGGGTGTTCGTTTCAGCAAAGATACTAAAGATGATGATGAATCAGAAAGTGAATCACTATTAAATGTTAGTGATCACGAGCCATTTGAAGTTTCAATTACTTTGTCAAGTCCAGAATTAACTGAAGCAGAAAAAGAAGCAGGAACACATCCATATTATTTTACACAGCAAACAATAACTTCTGCTAAGCAATTAGTGACAGAAAGAGCATTTACAATAAGGCAAGCCAGTATAACTAGATCTGAATCTGAAGAAGAAAAAATATCTAAAGGACTTAAAATTGGAAAACAAATAACTAGGTCCAATAGTTTGCCAATAATTCAACCAACAGATTCAATTATTCCATTCATACATGATCCAATTATAACATCATCGCTTAAGAAAATCACTAAAGTGGAACAAAAAAAGAAAACGAAAGGAAAAAGTAGACAAAGAAGAAAGTCGCCTCCTTTAAAACCATATTCAGATGACACGCCAGAGCATACCGATGACATGGAATTAGCTTCAGACACAGATTCATTATCAAGGAGGAATACACTCCCTCAGATAACATTAACAAGATGTGATCGACAAGCATCAGAACATTTAGATTTAGCAATTTCACCACCTGCATCAAACCACTCAAGTAGTCAAAGTTCCGATTCAGGATTGCAAGAAAATGCAATACAAGCTTCATCAGCTACAAAGGATAAACGCACACACAAACCAAGCCCTGAAAAGATTTCATCTACCGATAAAGTTACTGTATCAGATAAGGCTAAAGATTTGCATTCCAAATCAGCATCGTCCCAGCATAAGAAGACTACAGATAATGCAATAGCTAAAGAAGCAAAGAAAGATGATAAAATTGGGACAAGTCAAGAACTTACTGAAACATCTACAACCGTATCCAGTTCAGATACGAAAGCCTCTCCCAGTAAAGTTTTATCAGAAGCTCCAAAATTGCATTCCAAACATCAAAAACCTTCACATTTGAAACTTAAAATAACAACTGATACAAAAATGGACTCAACAGATGAAGGGACAAAAAAATCTCCAACAGGAACTCCTCATTCACCAACTTACAAAACTCATCCAGAACCGTCAGCAGCTCTGACTCATAAAACAACAGTTAAGTCTCCTGAAGTGCATTCCATACCCCTTCATGAAAGCCCAACATGTAAAGATACAATACCTAAAAAGACTCAGCCTAAACGAAGATCCCCTCCTCCATTCATCAGGAGATCACCTTCCCCAGTAAGACCAGATACATTAAGGTTTCTGACTAAAAGAGGTTCTGTACCATCTAAGAAAATAGCTGGCATTTCACTTGCACCAACAAAACCAAAAAGTCCTCCACTGAGTCCCATTACTGACATTCCTAGCCCTTCAAAAAGAGAACGAAGTCCATCATTTCCTCAGTCAAAGTTAACAACAACTCCCAGTCCTAAACAATCACCAATAACAGAAAGTCCAGTTACTCCTGAAATTCCTAAAGGTAAAACGGATATTTTTGTCCCTGAAGTTTCTAAAGATCAGGAAAAGGGAAGTCATCCTCCAGATGCTCCAAAACGTCATCGACCACACTCAAGTAGCAAAGAAAAGAAATGAATTTCATCATCTAACATAAAATAAACAAGGGAAATAAGTAATAGACTCATGCGGAACCAAATCGGTTCCACGAGTTGATTATTTGCTATGTTGAAGAACTATAGAGGATTCCTCAAGAGGACAGATGAGGCTTGTTATCGTATAACACCTTCATAAATCAATATTGCCAAAATAAATTGTGGCATTTACATGACGATAATGATCAATGCACGACTGTTAGTTAGCAATTTATGAAATTGCTATGAAAGGCTATGTAACTGATCACAGAGAGCTGGAAAGTGTGATATATTTAATTATATATTTCAATGTGAGATTCTTTAAAAATTCTTTTGAAGTTAAGAATTTCCAGACCCTTGAGGTAGGACAAAAAGATTGGGATATCTTGTTTTATGAACAAATATCAACGCTGTTATGAATTGAAGATTGTATTCAAACTACCAAAAATCAGGGATCTGATTCATTCCTTTTATTGTGTGAAGTGTTCCTTGCAAATATATGTAGTTTATACTAGTATACAGCACGAGAAACATAATATTTAGCTATCAAATGCAATTAAACATTGATGAAGAATAAAGGGAAGTTATCAGGATTGTTATTGATGGACAGTCAAAATGTTCCTTGTCTTATAAAGTTTCGTTTTTATGTAATTTATAATTCAAGATTATCTTTAAATATACCATAAAAATAAAGTGTTCAGACCAAATATGATGTACGTTGATGTCAACTTTAAACATTCTACTGATAAGTTATTGAATAAAAAAGAAATCAGTTGTTACAAATTATATTTATTAAACCATCTCATCTGGCATACATACCCATATACATTACATAAAGAGTTAACATGAAAGGCATAAATAGCTCTAAACACTACAGTTAAGTAAGGCAAAAGGAACAGAAATGGAAATAATTTAGAAGTTCTTGTATGGAAAAAGTGTTATAATTATACAGTAGAATTTAAGAATTTATTTGCTCAGAATCTACAAAAATTTATTAATTAAATGCACACTTTTCCATAAAACTAATACATGAAAACATAGTATATAATAAAAAATAAATGCTTACAGAATGCATTTCCACTCAGACTTAATTTTTAATTCATTTTAAAATGATCATGAAGCCAAAAGAATTTTTTTTTGCTCAGACACAAGAATATTTAAAAAATATTTTAATCTTTCTTAAGTTCTTTTTATAAATTAAAAAAAAATTTAGTGCCATGGACCTCCCTCTCACCCACCACTTACGCTTTGATGAAAATATGTGCCTCATACATAACAGCTCTTAAATTTATTATAACTTTAGCTTATTGCCTTACTTATATTAAACTGTTTTATAGATATATTACATTTCTACTTTACAATTTATACAGTCAAAAAAAAATTTCAAAAACTAAAATCAGATCATACAAATAGAATATTTTTATAAAATAAACCAAAGACATTTTTCTACAACGTGAACAAAAAAATAAGAAACTTATAAACTCAACATTTTTTTTATATGTACACAAAATAATTCTTTTAACACACAGGGACATCTTCTATAAGTCAAAATTTAAAGTAAATACCCTCTAAAGGGTTATTGCAAGTTTTGCGTACCTTATTAAAGAATGTACAAAGTTGGTGCACATATATATATATTTTATGAATATTCAAAATATCTCCATTTTTTTAAATACTGCTAAAGGCGGTTTTGCACATTTTCAAAATCTTTAACTCATAAAGTTTAGAATTTACACTGCATGCTTATTATTAGAAAAGTTAATATTTTTAAACACTATATAAAGCATTAACTCAACTAAAATCGAAACAGTTTGAAATCAACAACTGTTATAATTTCTTTGTAAATACAGAAAATATTAACAAGTGTTAAAAATTTATTTGAAATTGTAGCTATTTTGAATTTGTTTAATTTATACACAAATATAACAATATTAGTATACAACGAACTTTAAAACTTATTAAATATTCAAAACATAACATTAGTGCATTTATCTTGAAATCAAAGCTTGATATATATATATATATACAAGCGAATACTTAAAAATAAAATACAAAAACAAGAAATCAGACAAAAGATGTAAATTTTGCTTCCACCTACAAACTAATTTTATTTAGATAATTACCATCACTGGACTTTAAACTTAAATTATGGGTACTTATCACCTTAACACATTCGTAAGATGTAAATTATAACACAAACAATTTTTTAAAATACCTCTCTGGTGCTATTATGCTATTATACTTTGTATATTTCACTAAAAACAGTTTAAAATTCAAAAACAAAACAACCTGAGAAAATCTGTGATCAGAAAATCTCATTTATTAGATGAATAATTATAGCATCGGACTCACTTAAACGCACGCCCGCGCCGCAAATCCTGTGAAGCAAAATCAAATAAATATCTATAAAACATTTTATGTTTCTAAGTTAAATACTCGATGTGAGATTTGTATACATGAAACATTTGATAGTCTATAACAGTTTATTTACAGAGGTAAAAACTCTTCAGATAATTGTAAATGAACTAGAAGGAATAAATAACAAGAAATTTTTGTCCCACTGACTAAAGCAATAGCTCGTTATAAGAAATAATAAACACAAGAGAAAATAAATTATTAAAAAATTAAAATATATAAAAACCCTTGTCTATTTGTTAAAAAAGTGTCCAGTAAGTATCACATCAAATGAAAATAAAAGCAGCAAAACACTAGTCTAGGAACATTCTTCTTCGGGAATCCATATGGAAATGGAATCATCTGTATTTGCACTAGCTAACATGTGTTTGTAAGTAGAAATCTGAAAAGAAAATTCAAATATAAAAGTCATGCTGTAGAAATGATTATGATTACAATTATGATTCAGAAAGAAAAAAAAATACCATTATTTTTTTATTTAATAAAAAGACAAGTTATATATATATGCTAATAATCAGAATTATTTTTTCAAAAAATAAGAGTAGCTGATTCTAATAGAGTAACTAACTTAAGCAACAATCTAGAAAAATGTTATTTAATTATTTTTCAATGAATGTAATTAAATAAATGACAATTTAATTTAATACTGCCACTGAAATAACGGGAAAAAATAAACAGATTGTAATGTGTTTATGCATACACAGAATAAAATATAAATGATTACAATTAAAGTAGCATCTTAAGAAATTTGCATTTCATTATTTTGTGTTATTCACATCATGAAGAAAAGCACATTTGAAAAAACCCAATGGTTAATAAATTCTACAGAATAGGTTTTTTTTAATTACTTAAATAATAAGAATGTTGCATAAATGTGGATAATAAATAAAAAATCAGTGTAATGAATGTGTATGCGACAAATCAATGACTAATTAAATAATATTTGGCATTCAAAATTATATTAAACACAAATAAATAAATAAAACTCTTTTGAGCTACATAGCTAAAAAAATTATTGCAAAATAGAACTGAGATTAAACAATTCGCAGTTTTAAATATAATTTTCTTGAACTGACTGTTTATTAAAACTGCACACAGAATCAACATGAAAATTACTGGTGATGGACCACACAATTTGAATAACGGTCAAATGATGAGGACAACACCCGAGCTAGAACCCACACACCTCCATGTAGTGGATTTTAATAGCACTTGGACTAAAACTCATGTGACTTAAGAGAATGCTGATCACATATTTGTGGCTTTGAAAACTCAGGCACTGTGGCCATATAATTTTCTGAAAATATATGAATAGTAACCATTTCTCTTCCAAGATTTTATAATGCACTAGTAGGCCTTCATCAATGTGAAATAAAAGTTGACATGAAAATTGAGCTTTTTTAAAATGAAATGTGTTTATAGAAACAATAAATGTGTTATAATAAGACAAAATGAAGCCAGTACCCTTTTTTTTAAAATTTGTATAAATTTCCTTAAAGATTTTTATAAATTTTATAATAGTGACATATAATTACATACAGATATATACCGTAAAATCTGGCATAAAAAGCGCACTGTCATATATCGCACACCTATACTTTCAAGCTGCATTTTTCGATTTTTAGGTATACTCACTGTATAACGCGCACCCACTTTTTGAGAAGAAACCTGAAATATACTTGTGCAATTCTCTTATGTTTTGAAGTCTTTAATTCGAGGCATTATTCCAGTCTTAGAGAAAATAGTGTACTACAACCATTAAGTTCATAAGGAATGTCATTTCTTTTAAATAAACACTATTTCAATACATATAGGTCTAATTTTTTCTATGCTTATCTCTTATCTTTATTTTTAAAGCCCTGATTTTTATACTCTGCGTATAACGCACATCTGTGAATTTCGATCTTATTTTTCGTGTTCAAAGTGCACGTTATACGCCGGATCTTACAGTACTTAAAGGTTAATAAATATAGTTATAAAAAATCTTAATATAATGAAATTTTATACAATTTAATACAAGAAATTAGAATTTTTTTTCAAATAAAAATGAAATTGGCTACCTCAAAATTAGGTATGAGAATGGATACAAGTTACAAACAAAATAATAATTTACTTTTGAAACTTCGGAAGCACAATTTAACACAGTGATTGGCTCTGGATCTATATTAGGTTGTAACACTCTAATTGATTTGTCTGTTGAGCTAGTGATGATTGAACCAAGGGAATTTTCTATTCCAGTAACTTTTTGTTTGTGGCCGGTTTTATAAGTCTGCAAGATAAGCAAATAAATTACAAAATAAAATTTATAAATAATGAATTGTTTAATTTATAACAATACAGAAAGAAAGCAAAAAAAACTTGGAAAACAAAATAAGAGTGAACTTTCACATTTTTAAAAATAGACTAAATTGTTACTATTTACAATAAAAAAATGACAGAAAATTAAAAGAAACATAAATATTTGTAAAGCATCCTAATGAAAATAAATTCACTAGCTAAAAATAAAATAAAAATAATATACCTAATTGTATGTTTCAAACAATTGTCACTATTTTGGAGAATGATATACATTTTAAAAAGCTATAAATAAATCTAAAAACTGTTCCTGTTCAAAATGTATCTATCAAAATTACTCTAATACTAATACAATGAATAAATGAAGGAAATATGAAAAAAAAAAAAAAATACTGCAGTAGTTATTGTCATTTCCATCTTCTTTTCTAAGGTCTTAGCTTTTTTATTATGATTATATCACAAGTCAAATGAAAAGCACATCTCGAGGCCAATGAACTAACAAGGAGAGGGCAGGACTAAGGAAATTCATTTCGGGTCGAGACTTGGTGTAATAATAGTACTCCTTCAACCCTTAATGTAATTCCGTCAAATGGCCAGTCAATTCGGAAAAAAAAGCCTTCGAAATTCATGCTTAGCTTTTATACAATTAAGTTTCAATTTTCTCCACCGGCCCAGTGGTTCAATTAGTAAATAGTCTGCCTTCGGTGCGAGTGGATCCAAGTTTTCTTTCAATTCCATTAATTATTTTTTAGAATTAAATAAATTTATTTATGAAAGGTTTATTAAATATTAAATGATATTCTACGCAATTATTTGGCATTTTATAAAGTAAAAAAAATAACTGTAATTATATAAATATGTATATAATATTTAATAAATATATTTTTATATATAAATAAATAACATAATAAAATATATAAAAAGTATTAAATGATATTTTACATAAAAATTATTTACAAATAGTTTTATAATGTGAAATACAATATACTATAGATGAAATATTATATATATAAAATAATTTATAAAACATATTATTATTATTAATATTAATTATTTTATAATTATATGAAATATTTAATAAGTCCTTTTTAAATAAATTTATTTAAACAATTTTAATAAATGTATTTAAATAATTTTAATAAATGTATTTAAATAATTTTAATGAATTATTATAATTAATATTAATTAAATATTTTAATTATAAATAATTAATTATTTTTAATTAGTATTAATTTAGAATAATTTTAATGGATAATTAATGCTAATAAATGTAATTACGGAATTTTAATTAATACTAATAAATTATTTTTAATCAGTATTAATTTTAATGAATAATTACTTATGTTTAACTAATATTAATTTTAAATAATTTTAATGAATAATTAATTTTAATTAAAAATATTTTTAAATAATTTTATTTAATGATTATTAATAATCTTAAATAATAAATTTATTTATTTATTTTTTGCTTTATAAAACACAAAATAATTACATAAATATAATACAATATTTAATAAACCTTTCATAAATAAATTTATTTAATTTTAAAAAATAATTAAAGGAATTGAAAGAAAAAAGTTTTTTGCGTGATTCGAACTTGGATCCACCTGCACCGAAGGCAGATGATTTACCAATTGAGCCACTGGGCTGGTGTAGAAAATTGAAACTTAATTGTATTACCCTCTAAAGGAGTACTCCTATTACACCAAGTCTCAATCCGAAATGAATTTCCTTAGTCATGCCCTCTCCTTGTAAGTAACAATATTTCATTAAAATAAGTTTAAATTTTTACTAATTAATAATTTCATTGATTTTGTACATTTTATATATTATTCTCACTTTAAATTTTGTGGTTCCACAAAAACTCTATCACCTGTATATAATAGGTAATTAATTCTTTACCATTTTCCTCTCAAAAATTAAATCATTTCTAAACAGAGGTGTATCATGTGTTTAGCAATCAGGGAAATAACTAAATAAAAAGTGAGATGCATATTATATTTTTATAATTCTCTTTTTGAGACTTAAATAACCACAGTATTGTTCATAGTTAATGTAGATATTTAAAAGTATATCATTCTTTTTTCATGTTATGAAATACATAACTTTAATTTTAAAATTGTTTTAAAAATATATATCTGTTATCGTTCATTTTTCCATGAAACTATTATCGGCAAGTTCAATAGTCTCTCTTAAAATACTAACAAAATACTCAAATATAGCACAAAATTAGATGGAAAAAAATCATTAATGACATGATGAAATGCTGTTTTAAAACTTATTTAAATCATAGAATTTTAAAAATAATATCCCAATATAGTATATTTAGACATATTAAAATAATAATAATTATGAGCTTAAAAAAATTTCACAATTTCTTAGAAGTTAATACATTACTTGCCAAACATATAGTATAAATATTAAAAATATAAAATGTTAATATTTTAACAAACTGTACAAATTGAAACAACGTACCTATTAAAAATGAAAAATGATTTTAAATAAATTGAAAAAAAAAGTATATCATCAAATCTAAAATGATCTATTCTTTTTAACATATCTCAGTAAAATTTTTAAAAAAAAATCACACCATTTAAAGGCTTATAACACTAATTATTTTCTGCAGTGAGATCCTCTTAAATTTTTGTATGCTAAGTGACATAAAAAGTCATATGAAATTATTGAAAAATCTTTTATGTATCACATAGCATTTATTAGATATCAAAATACATTCAAAATGAGTTCAAAAAAAAAAAAATTACAATATACGTTTAAAGTTAACTAATTTTTTTATGTTACTTATTATATAAGTAAATATACACAATGTTGATTATTATACAATTAAAAACTTCATGTAAGTTTTAACCCTCCAAGCGGTCTGCACGTAAAATTCCACTAATCCAGAGATGCTTTTTCTGCCTTCAAGCAAGATTCCCAAAAGCGGCCGAGCCGCATTCTTAAAAATACGACTCAACCGCTTTTGAGAACCCCACCTGAAAGCAAAAAAATATGTGCGGTGCATTTTTGAAGCATCTCCAGAATGGCAAGACTTTAAGTGCAGACCGCTTAGAGGGTTAATATATAAAATTTTAAAAATACACACATATGTACTATATATATATATATATACTATATTAAATACTTTAATACTAAAATAAAAATTATTAATTATTTACCAGAGCTAGTTCAAAACTTTGTTCTGTAGGATCAATAACATGAAAATACCCTAAAACATCACCAACTAATAATTGCTGATAGTCATAACACATTGAAAGAGGAAATCCTTCAAACTGTAAAATATACAAGGTAAAAAAAAAAAACCCAGTCAACAAAAAGTTTTTAAAAAAAATTTACATTTTAGATTACACAGAATAGTACTAATTACAAAATACAATATAGTAAAACAGCTAACACTAGAAATACAATTTCTAATTAACTTTTCAGTGTTAATAATTTTATATAAACATAATTAGAAATTATTTACTCAATTCACTCTTTTTTATGATTCTTCATAAATAATTCAAAAACTGAGAATTTACAAATAATTTGTAAAAAAGAACTAAAGGCAAGCAATTATATGCAACAAAAATTATTTTTTAAAAATATATTATAACCTGGAGAGTCTTCAGAACTTTTCTTGCAATTTTGTCATACACTACAATAGTTTTGTCCTCACTCCCAGATATAATGAACTTTTCATCAGCAGCAAGACAAATGACAGGTTTTTTATGATGTATATGTTGAAAGACAGGCTGAATGCTAACTCTAGAATCAAAAATGCTAACACATCGTCCATAACAACCAGAAGCTAGAATGTTGTGAGCAAATGTAAGGCATAGAATGGGTGAAGAAAGACTGAAAGAAATTAACATATTTATTACAATCAATTTGTGTTCAATTTAAACAAAATCACAACACTTTCAAGGAAAATTTGAAAATACAGTAACTAAGTATGCAAATTGATATTAATGAAACAGGAAAAGTTTATTAAAAGTTCAGGTTTTTTTAAAAGTTATACTTTCTAAATACAAATATCAATATAATTTCAAAAAATATCATAGCAATAGAATTTAATATTGAATAACTCAATGGTACTTATAAATATCACTAACTTTAAAATTACATAGAATAACAATTTTTACGAACACTCTGACGATTTTCAGCAGGAATATTCTTTTAAATCCACTCTTCCAAGATATATGGCAGCATGGGTTCAATGATGAGTAATTTAGCAGGGAAAGTGAACGGTTTTATAGTAGAAATTGCGTTTTCAGCAGATATTTTGATCGAATTGCTAAGATTGTCATTTTTGTTTCGAAAAAATATTTAATTTCAAAAAGGTAAGAGTCTTATTTTTTCTGTATGTTAATGAAGACCTTAGAAAACGATTTAACTATTTATTTTAAGTGAACAGAGTATATAATTAATTTAATAGTTGAATATCTTTAATTAATTAATTAGCTCTCACAGACTAAATTTCTCAAAGTTGAGTTTTTTTTTTGTTTATGTATATCGCTTAATTTTAAATGTTGTGAATAAAAAAATATTTTTCATGAAAAAAACTGCAGCAAATCATAATGTGGTAGATAAAGGGTTAATCTGAAATAAAATAATTTTTATGGAGATTAAGATTTAATAACAGAATGAGTTTAAATTTTCTTTTACCTGTGTGAAGCAACAGGATGTTCAGGATTATCCAGGTCCCAAGTTTTTATATTACAATCAAAGCCGCCAGAATACAGCATTTTATTTTGCTGGTCATATGCAATGGACCACAACCAAGCCTGGAAAGAAAAAATATAAAATCAACTACAGAACTCTGTCATAAAATAATACTATTGCACAGTTTGTAAGCACAACTAAATAATATTGTTATTTTGAATCTTAAATCCAATTTTTGTTTCATTTAAGAAAAATTTTGAAAATTAAATTCTTAAAATGTATGTAAACAATAGATTAAAAATAAATAAGAGTGTATTCTTTCCTTCCTTCTATCATAATTAAATTTCTTATTGCCAAATATATGCTATGTTTTTCATATGTTTAATGAAACTAAATATATGGAATTTAGAGTTATTATTTTATAAAAATGAAAGTGTTATTCAAGTTAAGATAAAAACATTTCAAAGTATTTATATGTGAACTAACCTTCACATTATACAAAATGGATGATAAGAGAAATATGCTTTTAAGTACAGACATATTTCTTCAAAAATTGAAAAGTAACAGGACATATTAGGAGAAAAACACAAGTTTATGAGGATATAAGCAATGTGATTAAGCCAAAATGTTTTGGATGTGATAAAAAAAAAAGTATTCTGTCAATGCAAACCACAAAATGTGTTCCAATGAGCAAGTAAAACATTTTAAATATATTTTTTGCAATCTTTTATTCCTTGCTCTTATGCATATTCAGTTACCAGAGTATAGATATAATGAAATCGGTAGTTCATTTTTTCGCCCCAATATTTAGAAAAGTATTTTCAAGGACTAGAAAACCAGCATTCAGCATTTAGTAAAATATTACATGAATGCAAATGAAATAGAAATAGTATGACTTTTAATGAAATTTTAATAGTTACTAACGTTTTTAAAAGGAAATTTAAAAAATTATTCTATTTTTTTTAATAAGAAATGTAAGAAGGAAAAATTTGTAGATTGTTATTTAAAGAGTACATTGTTGGGAGGGGATTCCTTTTTTGATTAGTCTAATATTTTGGCTATTTAGTACTAATTTGTAGCTGGTTTAACAATAAGAAAGCTTTGATGATGCTGTAAATAAGAATAATTCCAACAATTTGATTTGCAGTGGTTCTGATATTTTATTTTTTAACACATCACACTCTAAAAAGGTTTATTAGTGCAAAAAAAATAATTTAAATTACAACTATATACATACTATATTGTTTGAACTAATTGGGACAAGCATTTTTTTTCTTGTCTGAGTAGGTATGAGATTACCAGTTACATCCCGAACCACCTCAAACCGGTTATATTTGCTCAGAAATAATGTGGCGGATTCACTTTGACTTTAATTTACTTGTTTGATTGGATTTTGTTCATTAGTGGTTCAGTTGTGAGCCTTTCAGTGGGGTAGCTGGTGGTTATAATTTTGCGTTTCATGTAACTTATGTGACTTTTGCTTGTTCAGAGATGGATATTACTCTAAAGAGAGAGAGAGAGAAGCAGTTTAAAATAACCTCTCTTAATGAACACACATCTATGACTGTGGCAGATACAGCTACGGTAGTTGGTGTGGGCAAATCAAGTGTTTCAAGAACATTTCAAAAATCTGCATCATGCTCTTTAAAAAGGAAAGGAAAATGTGGGCTAAAGCAAAAAAAAAAAAAAAAAAAATTACTCCAAGAACTGATAAAATTCTAATAAGAAATAGCAAAATAAATCACAGACCTTCGAAGGGATTTGTTAGATTCTGGTGTTGAAGTGAGTACCTCAACTGTACCAAAAAAGGGTTCAGGAAGTTAGCCGTTAGGCATCAAGACTGAGGAAAAAGCAATTTATAACTCAGAAAATGATGAAAAAACTTTTAGCATAGACCAAAAATACCGATCCTGGACTGTTAATGACTAGAAGAAGGCGATTTTCAGCGATGAATCACATTTATTTGTGAAGGGATACAAATTAAGTATAGTTAGAAGAAGTGAAGAAATTCTGCTGTCAGATCCAACAAACTGTAAAACACCCTTCTAAGCAATGTTTTGGGTATTTTTTCACAACAAATGGCACTGGGAGCTTACTGTAAAATCCGGCATATAATGCGCACTTTTAACACAAAAAATAAGATCGAAATTTAAGGTTGCGCCTCATATACCAGGTATAAAAATGATAACCTTAAAATAACATAAGAGATGAGCATAAAAAAAAATTACTTCTACCCAGATCAAAGTACAGTTTATTTAAAAGAAATGACATGCATTATGAACAAAAAGGGTTATAGTTCTAGAAGTATACTATTTTTTCAAGTCTGGGGTAATACCTCGTATAAATGACTTCAAAATGTAACATTATTGTAAACCAATATTTAAAAAAATTTCGTAAAAAAGGGGGTGCACATAATATGGCGAATATACCTAAAAATTAAAAAAAGGAGCTCAAAAGTATGGGCGCACGTTATACGGCGGATTTTACGGTAGTTCCTTTTAAAGACATGATGAGTGATATCAAATATATAGAAATATTATACAGTAGAATTGTTCCATCCATGGAAACATTTGACGGAACATTTCAACATAATTTGGCTTCTTGTTCCAATTCCATATTGTCCAAATTTTTATGTAGGAAAATAAAATAAAAAAGCTTAATTGGCCTGGTAATTCACCAGACCTAAATCCTACTGAGAATTTATGACATATTCTCAAAAATCATTTAGCTAAGATGAGTTGCACAACAGAACAAATGATAAAAAGTGATATACAAGTGTGGATCCATGATGATGAGATTAAGAACATCTATGCTGCACTAGTGGAATCAAAATCCAAGATGAGTTGAAGAGGTCATTTCTGCTATAGGAAGACATCCTTTGTACTAATATAGAGATTTTTCAGTCTACTCAAGGAATGTAGTGATTAAAAATTAGGGTTTTAGAAAAAATCGTTTTTTAGCAATTGTCCCAATTCGAACAGTATAGTATATATAAATATATAGACTTTTTCTAGTTATAATAGGTCTCATGCAGTAGCGCACACAGGAATTTTTCAAGGGGGGGGGTCCAGGGTCGAAAGTCCACCATTCTTCTATCATGCTCCTTTTGATTTTGTCGATTTTCGGGAACAAAGAACAGTAAAAAACTAATTATTGAATAAATAATTAGCATTAATTAATAAAATTAATCATTAAAAACAAATATTTAATTAAATTTTACATACTATATTATTTAGAATTATAATAAACTGGACAAAAAAATCATGGGCTATGGGGGGGGGGCCCGGACCCCTAGGACACCCCTCTTGTGTGCGCCACTGGTCTCATGTTCTTAGTTCTAATATTCAGTTTAACCTCTCTGATTTGTTGGGCATTTTGTTTTATGCTATCATTCTTGTGTTTTGTGATAATACAAATAATAATATAATAGAATATTGTATTAGAAAGGAAACTTAAATTTGAAAAATACTTGTCACTAATTTTATTTTATTATTGTACATAAAATGTTAAGAATCCATTATTTTCACAATTTTAGTACTCTCATTGAGTAAAAAAAAAAGAAAAGAAAAGAAAAAAACAAACAAACAAACATAGAATGCCAATTGTGTGTTAATTGAGGATTTACTTATATGATAGAGGAAGATGATACCTAAAGGCATTAAGTGTTTATATAAATGTGTGAAAATATTTTATAATGTATTATAAAATGTTTTCACAAGCAAAAATGAGCCTTTAAAACTGTTGCAATATTTCAATAAGAATGCAACATACAATTAACAGTTTGAAGTCCATGAAAGTATTGTCAGATAATTATCTTAAATATGCTAGAAATTTTGTACCCAATGGAATATTTTTTAATTGAAAACTTCTTTCAGTTTTACTTTTCTAGAAAAAGGCAACTTTTCCAGGACTTATAAAGAATAAGTATTATAAAAAAAAGTTTTTTTTAAGTCAATTCCTACTTAAGTCAAAAAGAAAAGTTTTATTTTAGTTACTTTTTATCAAATAATTACAATTAATATAAATATATCCATACATATGACAAAATCACAATATTAAGTGGCAAAATAGAAAGTGATTTTCCTTGCAATTTTTCATTTTCTGTTCTATATATGGTGTTGGACTATGATTTTTGTTTGTTACTATTAATTAATTAATTTATTTATTCATTAATTACTCCAATAAAACAGTATAGTTAAAAGAAATCACATTCTCAGAAATTAGGACATCCCAGGTGGAATTTGAACCCATGACCTTTGGATTAGAAGTCAAAAGCACTATCCATTGCACTACAGGGATACAACAATTTTCTTTTTTATATATGGTGTTGGACTATTAATTTTGTTTGTTACTATTTTTTTATTAATTAAATAGAATTAATGAATTAATATTTTAAAAAATATATATTAACAACAAGTGTCATCCACTACAAGTTTAAAAAAATGGACTTGAATTTGAGTGGATAAATAAAAAGCATTTTATTAGCGATTAAAATTTAAACAAGATATACATCATCGGTCTAATTATCAAACTGCGTAACTCCATCTGGGATGCTAATTTGATACAGTAGGGCCAGGCACCAAGTTGTTGTTTATGTTCGCCCAGGTAGGCAATTTATTTTATTACAATATGGTTTACTTTGATATTTTTATTGTGCGATAATGTGGTTGCCATGGGGATAACGTGTATTAGTGTTAGATTTTTGCTTTTTTTCCCGCAGGATCTCTGCTCAACAAAAGTAACACATTGTTACAAATTTTGTGTAATGAACGCTTAAAATAGTGTAAATAATTTATATCTGGAAGTGTAATACATTAATATTACGTTTTGTTGTATTTATTTTATGTAAAAATCTTGCCACCACCTCTCCCTTCGAAATCTAGTTTTATTATGAAATAAAAAAAAAAGTAGTGATTACACTGATCAAGAAATAAATTAAAAGCGGAGCGCGCACTGAGGCATGGCATAGACAAAACAAAAGGATTAAGGAATCCCGCCAAAAAGCACTTGGCGCGTTGCACTCCTATATCAAATTAGTAACACCAGTGGAGTTACGCAGTCTGATAATTAGGCCGACGACATGTGTATATATATATATTTAAATACATATAAATCAATCACAATTTCACAATCAATTAAAAAATTGAAATTACACGAATCTTATAACACTAAATCTCATTATATATATATATATATATATATAAGAAGAGTGGAAACTAATAGTAGGAATTGTGAAAAAATAACGTTTTGCTGACCCACCATAATATATATGCATTTGTGTGTGTCAACATGTGTTGTAATTTTTAAATATAATTTTTTATTTTTCGACAAAATTACACACGATACTAAAACATATATGTACTTATTTTCAAAAGTATTTCTGTAAAAATGTTAATTATTTTCAAGGAACAACTTATTAATTAAATATACATTAGAAATTTTACCAGTCATTTTTAAAACATTAATGATTTTACACTGATACATATAAGGAAATTTCAAGCCCCTGGAAGATTAATGGTATATGATACCTAAAATCTTACATTACTATGAGCGGCTCTTTTTTCACTTATTAGGCAAGACTTGTAATCTTGAGGCTCAACCATTGCTTTCAAATCTATTACATTCCACAGTTTTAAAGCGCCATCACGTCCACCAGAGGCACAAATCCAACCATTCTGCATGTGATTTGATAATTAGCAAAGACATACATAGCAAAGAAAACATTTAAAACAAAAAAGGAAAATTTCAATTTATAAACTATCAATAAAATTATTCTTTGATGAAATTAGTTATAGGGAATCATTTGATTCTGTGAAAAAGTATATATATATATATATATATATTATTGCACAGAAAACAATTTTTTTTATTGCATTGAATTTTAAACACTTAAATAGCTAGAATGTCAAAATCACAAGAAATTGATACAAATTACCATATTTTTCAAGTCATAAGACTTAAGTTTACAGAACAAGTCTTGGCATAAAAAATGATTCTAGTAACTTTCTGACCACAAAACATACAATTTTACACTGACTATTTTTAGGTAAAAATGATGCAACTTACAACTAAAAAAATACGGCACAGAAATGAAAATAAATCAGTTCAGGTATTTGAAAAAATACATGTACACTAATATGCTTTTTAAATTCAATTTCATGTCCTAAAGTTTAAGAAAAGTATTCACTCAACTAACAATATATTTTAATAACTAATTACTTTATCATTTCTTATATTTCAATGTTTCATTCTTTACCCAGATAGAATAAAGAAATTTACCTCTATAATATTAACAACATTAACAGAACCAAAATGAGCATCTTTTATATGGAATATTTTCATCTTTTCACCACAATTTTTCCACAATTCATAATTTTCTTCTCTTTCAATACAAGCTTCTTTCCAGTCAAAATTTGGATCTAAATGCAAAATACAAATGCCTTAAAAAGTTGAATCTAGAGAGTAAGAAAGCAATTATGTTGCATAAGCAAATTAGTTTCACATGGTCTTTATGTCTCAAACTTTTAGAAAATTAAACAAATCTATTAGTTTTTATCAAGGGACACATAAAAACATCATAAAAATAAACACACATTAAAAAATATTTTAGAAAACATATTACTGCATATTTATAAGCTCAAATCATTAGTATAACAATGAGGTTAATTCATGTGACGTTATAGTCACATGATAGTGAAAGCCATGTGATTCTAGCCAATCAATTCAAAAACTCATGTGATGTCATAGTCACACAATAAAAAATATCTTATGTTTCCAACTAATCAGTTCACGCTCTCCGGTGTTGCCAAGTTTTGCTCTTTGCAGAAACTTTCTCTTAAAAAGTACATATGTATACAAAATGCATTTTATTTAAAAGTATAAGCATAAAATACGACTTTTTTTTAATTTAAAAAAATCTTTTTGAAGAAATTTTTTTCCCCTAACATTTAAACATCTTTACCCAAATATGGAATTTGAAATTTTATCTGAGTTTAACAAATAGAACAAGTACAATTAGTTTAATGTTTGTTTTGAATTCAATGGAAAACACGTGTTTGTTTTTATCATGTGACTTCATGAATTAAGCCCATTGATGTAATTAAATATATCATAAAAACTACAGTTTAGTTAAGTTAAAAAATATTTTTACAAATCCTTCATTAATAGAATTTCTTCAAATTAAACATTTTATTTTCAAAAAAATTTATATGGGAGGAAGGAGAAATAATATGAAGGCCATCTTCATTTAATATGAAAAAGAACATAAAATCAGAATACTTTCTTGGATAGAAAGTCCTTCTAATTTTATAAATGACTATTCAATAGAAAGCAACATTTTTTTTTCTGTACTACTCATTTCAATCTCAATTTATTTTATTTCTAGAGTAAACTGTGTGTGCTCCTTATTGCAGCTCTTATATTATAATGCTAATAAGAGTATCCCCCTTTATGCAACATAAAAAAATTGGATAATTGAGTACTGTAAACATTCATTTTACAACCCCAATGGTAGAAACTGCCAAAATTTAAAAATGCTTCAAATTTTGGTAAAACAACCCTGTAGCATTATACCAATCATGCAAGTGATTGATTGTTTATTAGCACCCCTCTTTGACATGAGCAACATGGCAGCTACTTCATGAAACCATGGTCAAGTAATGAGGACGACACCTGAGCAGGTATTCTTTGTGTAAACTTCTACACCAGGCAAACATGAGGATTTTGAGCTTGGTTAGATTTAACATGCATCAGCTGTACTACATGCGACAAGTCTTTAGTGACGTTAACTCAAACTCTTAACTCAGCAGAAACAATAATAGGCACAATTTTTCCAACCATAATTACTACGCAACCATGGCCTACAAAAGTACCACAAGAGTTTACAAGGTAAACTAATGAAATTGGCACACATATATGCCAACTTTTCCTCTAAATTCACGTCTACATGTATATGTATGTTTTCATAATTAGCACTAAAAATGTGTAACAATGGCTACCCCAGTCATTCTAAATTGGCAAAAGAAATTAGAGGAGAAGGGAGATAGAAAATTTTCCTAAATAGAAAATATATTGATTAATAATGCATAAAATTAAAGAACAAAACACACACAAGCCAATAAAAATTTAATTGTTTAGAATATTTTATACTACCTAAAAGTAATAAGAGTATCAGTATATATCACATTATTAATATAAAGATGGATATAATTTAGAGATGTGCCAAGCTATTCCATTTAAGTAATTAGTTCCAGTCTGGTGTTAGGTTTCAATTTCACACTTTTGAAATTTGTTCCCATTATCGAAATATATTTGAAATCATCCCATTTTAGAATATAAGATATATATATTACTATCAGAATATATTCCATGAGCCTGTTATGTTTGTAACATGGTCTCTCATTATAACATATTCCACAAATCTACAATAGTAAAACATATTCCACAACAAATATTCCTTTTAGAATACATTGTGTCCTTTTCAATATGCTTAATTTCTTTATAACCTTAAAAAAATTGAATCAGTTTTAAAATTGTTTTCAACTCAAGAAACAACCCAGACATTATTAAAAATGTCCATGTTTTCCACCACTCATACTACTTTGAAAAGAAGTGAATATTTTTTACCATCAGTTTAATAAAACTGCATGAATTTTAAAACTGTAATGTATACTATTTAAGAAAGAAATTGCATCTTATTTGAGTATCACAAATTTCAAATTAGTGCTTTTCAGTCAATTCACCATTTTAATATTTTAAAGCTTATAATTTAATATCCTTAAAAATGAAGAATAACATAAAATTAAGAATATTCTTAATAACAAGTTGGTTAAAAGTAATTAAATTCAGAATTTCCTAAGAAGTGTTCCATGTCAAAGATGTGTATTTTGATGTTTCTCAAGAAAGATTAATATAAGCCATTATTAATGGTTTGAAATCTGTACCATAAAATTTAAAGAATAATTTCAAGGAAGATATTTTTAAATGAAGAATAATTTATGCAATGAGTAATTAAAGGGAAAAAGTTAAAATGTTGCATAAATTCTGAAAATGATAATGATGGAGCAGAATTAGTTTTGCCCATCTAAAAAACAAATCAGTTTTATGCAAAACTGCTTATAAAAATGAAAGATAATATCTTTTTTTTTTAAAAAAAAAAAAAGGTTCAAATAGTACAAACATTCAAGGCCAAATGTTACAATCAGAAATCCTCAAGTTTAAGGGGCTTAATATTATTGTATAGATCAAACTTATTGGGTATATTAAAATATTGTGCTAAGAAACAGGAAAAACTGGTATGAATCCTATGCATTGAACTAAGGTTTTTGACTACTTCAAAGTTTTTCTTCAGAATCTTTAAAATCAATCATGAGAATATAAAGAGAATTCTGGGATGTAATCTTAACTCAGTGGTGCGACAGCCCATGAGGGCCCAAGACCACTGTGCCCGACTAAGTAAACACGACCTTGGGCCCTGAGGTGCATGAGCAGTCTGACGCGAAACCACTAGTGTTAAGTTCCCAAGCAAGCTTGGTACTCATTTATCCACCAACTGAAGGAATGAAAGGCTGAGTCAACCTTGCCCAGCCCGGGGTCTCAACCTCGGACCTGTAGTGCAGCAGTGTGATGCACTAACCACTTAGCCATTGGGCTTTGGGATGTAATCTATAGAGATTATTTTTCATCAAATTTGAAGGAAGTGAAAAAAACTTCATAAGAGGAAAATTCTGTTTTTTTTTTTAGCTGTTAATAACTGAAATCAAATTTGCTAGCTGTGATGAAAGTTATTCAAAGTGACTTTTTTTTTGGTGACTGTATATAACTCAATATTATTATCTCAGGTGATGGATTTTGATGACATTTCACCTTTCAATAAGGATATCTTGTTTATTTGAGTTCAAACTCAAAGATTAGAATTTTTTTCGATGCTACTTCACCAATATATGCATTATTTTAAAAATATATTTCTTTCACAAATGAGTCAGAATAAAAAAGAAAAAATGTGTACTCTGTAACACAACTGTCTCCCTTCACAAA
>BMAV01006883.1:249420-290957 GCA_019973955.1 Trichonephila inaurata madagascariensis
AAGACATATTGCCATCTGTGGTGAGCGTACCATACAGATCTGTTCTATAGTTTCGTTCATCTAATTTACCTCTATCGCGAATTCTGTGCACTAAAACCATATTTCTTTTCTTGAGATAAGTAACACTACAAAATTGCCGTTGAATACAGCTAGGAAAGTTTTCTTTAATTATATTACTAGCTGCTGGCCTAGCTCTTGCAAAAGTTTTCTTCATAGACTCCCAAGCTGCAATTTTAGCTTTAAGCAGTAATACACCAACTGACTTCCTTAACACAATTCAGTGTCGAACTAAAATTGTGTAGCTAATTTCATATGGCTGAACTGTGGCCTTACAGTGGGTCCCAAGTCTTGTTGGGATCCCCGGCAATGAGAGACCTGACCAAAAAGCCTAGCAGGGAGCCAAGTCGTCTGAACCAAAGAGCATTATTTCCACATTCATTGACAAATGTACTACTGTGACCCAAAAAAACCAAGAGCCTTGAAAAGCCATGGGAGGCTACTGTGGGGCCACCGGGCATGACTTTTCGGGAATATACATCCACTGGCTTGGCCTGCCTGCTAACAAGGCCTGCCCACTCTGCGGCCATGGCAGAATGGATGGTGACCACCTGCTCCAATGCACTGGATTCGATGAATACCTGGTTGATGACATCGTCAGTCGGTACTGGGAGGCTCGGCGTCAAATGGTCAGAAAGCCAAGTACGGGCGTTGGATAAATAAATAAATAGTTTTCTTTAAAAGCAAAAACCTTATCACATCTCTTACTTCAATCGCCAACAGTTATGTACACAAACTTCTTTCATGGAAGGGGTTTGTAAACAAGAGAAAGCGCCGAGGTGCAATCTTTATGTTAAAAATTAAAAATTTTTTGGTCCTTGGGAGGGACTTGAATCCTCCACTTGTGTGTACATCTCTGATCGTCAACCGTGTTTCCGACATCAACTCATCTTCTAACCGAGACTTCTACGTGCTACCGAATGTGACACAGACTTTATTGGAAAGCATACATATTTGAACTGAAATTCTTTTCATATCATCACAATACTTTAAATTTTCTAAAGACCATTCGAAAGGAGTTAACTACCAAGATTTTTTTTTTTTGAAGAAATTTAATTTTCCTTTAACAATATTCATTTTAATGCTGTGTTTGATGTTTCTGGCTTAGACCTCTGAGCTGGGGATTCTCATCTTCCTGTTCTGCTTTTGGCTACACTACAATATTTATTTAGAATTATGAACTGCTTCCTTTGAGTTGTAGGAGAGAAGATTCGATCTGAGTACCTTCTCTCCGTTCCGTACGCAAGTACTTTATCGACCACGCCAAAAAGGTCGTCTTCTCGTGATGTTTGGTACTAGTTTATATAGATATCACACCGCCACATACCCCATGCCAGTGATTCGGTGAATAGGCGAACTAACGATACAAAGTTCATGGCGAACATGAAAGCAGTTGCGTCACTTAGTGGGTTGCGTCATTTGTGAGAGACGGCTTTGAGAAGTAACGGCTTATTTGCGTCAATGTTTGACGGCTTGGTTGCTTTTGTGGTGGATAGATGGCGCCACGACTTCGGTGCGTGAAGGGTGCGGTTCTTTTGCATGGCCAGGGTCACCAATGTAGGAGAGAAGATTCGATCTGGGTACCTTCCGTTCCGTACGCAAGTACTCTATCGACCACGCCAAAACGATCGTCTTCGCGTAATGTTTGGTACTAGTTTATATAGATATCACACCGCCACAGAGTTAACGAACGTATTAGTGTCTCTCTCTATTAAGCAAAATTTTATTTTTTTTTTCTGCCTGTAAGCAAAATATTAATATTCTTTTTCTGTTTTAATGTATGTATCCTATTATAAAAGTTCAATATATTAAATGATTTTTCGGAGAAAATCATACTTTTACTTATTTAATCTCATCAATATTCTATTAAAAATTATTGAATTGTTTGGTTTTAATTTTAACAAATCATTAATCTTAGGTATGATAAAAATGGGCGTTATTTTGAAAGTCAAGCTCAACTCATCCAAAAATTAAAAGATAATAATTGAGTTGGTATAAAAAATCATCTTTCAAATAAGCGTTTCACTATGTTAAACACACCGCCAGGCTAATTTAAAAGAAAAATAAAAAAAGAAAGAACAAAAATGTGACTATAAATGATTGTTGGGCGTGACAACAGTTTTGCGGTTATAGAATTCAAGCTGTTGATACCGAGTGACAGTTAAGCAGTCAACCCTTGGGCATCGTTTTGCATCTATTAATCATGAAATGGAATTTTATTTTTTATTTTATTATTTTTTTTTGTGTGTATTGCCATCTCAAGTAGCTATTGTAAATGAGCTCCTTTGTTATAAACTTGATGGCTTTTTTTCCCTCTCTTACTATTTTCATCTTCCTGTGGAGATTTCAATGTCAAGGTCACCAGATTTTTTTGGCAAGCTGTGCATTTGTTTCACAACCGGGAAATATTTTGAAAATAAGTAGTTTATTCCATGACATTTTACTGCAAAGCACAATAACAATAAAAAAGAAGAAAATATTGACAAAGGAAGTTGCCACATATAATATTTCGTTTTTACAATATCTAATTTTATTCCCTTTTAGTTCTGAAATCAATATTGTTATGATTGATAGAATCGAAGTTTTCCATTTATAAAGTTGCCATTTCTAAAATTGGTGAAACTCTTGTTCAATTGTTGGGAAACAACTTTTTCAAAAGAGATTTTAAATTTAGGAAGAAAAAAAGGGAAAAGGATAACAAAGAACAACAGAAAAAAATTTCAAACTTCGAAGCTTGTATGCAATTACGTAGTATTATACCAAACAAAAACTGCACCTTTTGTTTTATTGTTAAGATAAACTTTTATCTAAGTAACATTATAAATATAATAACGCACATCAAAGTATACTTTTTCTCTATTAATTTATTTCTGTAAGATAAACGAAATTCTGTCATTAAAAATGAATAAACCCCAACTTTCTTTTGCTTGTTTTCATCCACCAGTTTGTACGATATTTTAATTATTAATGTGAGTATTTTATATTTGTTAATCACTATTAATCGTCTGCAAAAAAAATCGCTATCATTATTTTTCTACGGTTCAGTAACGAATGTTTCGAAAGAACTCAAAATATTAGCTGTAAAACATTAGGAACTATTTCTTCACGCATCTTTTGAAATATATTAAATGCTGTAAAATTACAAAGGGCTTAAGCGATGAATACAGAAAAAAATACTTGTAGTTTCGAAGTTTTTAATTACTCAGTATTCTTAAATGCTTGGAGAGCAAGTCGTTTTTTATTAATGTTTCCTTTCCTTTTTATAGTGTTTTAATCACCTTTAATTTCTTTTAAAATACAATTTTAAAGAGAGAGAGTCTTATCTCTCAATAACTACAATTAAATAAAGCTTAAGTAAAGTAAAATATATATATATATATATATAATATAAGTAAAATATTTGTAACTGACCAACTCTTCTTATATTTATGCGCTAGTTGGTTTGACTCAGTATTTCGTTCTGTTTTAAGTACAATATATATACTCACATCTGAAATCTTTGTCAATTAATGCTGATTACTAAAAAAATGAGTGAATTTTTTGAAAATTTAAGATTTTTACATAAAATGGCGTCTATTTTAATTATTTATATTTATTTGAAGTCCTTGATCATCACTCCATTAAACTCGAAAGTAACGTATGTCTTCAAGATTAAAATGGCTCTTGATTATATCGACAGAGCCATATTACTCTTTTCTAAATAAAGCGGTATTTTCTTTCTAAAATTCCAGCTATGATCATTTGTCGACAACTTTACAATCTCAGTTCCGCTAGCTAATTCGAAATAAAATTAGTTCTTATTGTCTTTATTTATATTTATCATTTAAAATGTTTATTTACATAATTTATTTTGAATTCAACTTTGGAAGTGTAGAATTTTTAAAATTCTAATTTTTTTTGTCAATTAATGGTAAGTCGATGATTCTTCGTATTCGTGTGATGATCTAAAATTTGATTATATGTACAAACTTTTCATCTTCAGGGAAAAATTCTATTTTATTCTTGTTAACATTTTTTTGTTAAATCTATAGTCCAAAGCTTGTTATTTTTCAGTTCTATACAAATTTACAAATGTTTCCATATATTTTTATTGATAAAAATTGCTGTTTTGTTTAAGTTTGTGTTACTTAAAATTAGAGTTAACTGGATTTACTTCGAGTATTTTATTAACTTTTATTATATTTATGTTAACTTTTAACTTTTGTTGCGTCATCTCATAGACTCTGCAATCTCTATTCATATAAATAAATATTATGCTCATCATTCTTTTTATAATAAAAAAAATATTAACGTAAAATCGGATTGTTCTAAAATTTAATTTAGTTTAATTTATGAGAGGCAGAAAAGAATGTAATTTATCTAAATAGAGAAATTTAATGACTTTAATCTTTTACGTAAGAGGTCTTTTAGACCACACAACAGCAATTTCATGACGAAATCCATCCGCCGTAGTTAAACTTAAATAATACAATTGAAAATTAATGGATTATTCTTCTTTGCATGATGATAGGTTATGAAAGATTCGAAAAAATTAAGTTGACAAGAATAATATTCAAGACTGTTTCCAGAAAACTTTAATTTATATCATGTCTGGGCCCAAACAGTCAAATGTACAGGGGAAAAAATGCTTTGTATTAATAGTGGTAGTTCAGAATAAAATTATAATGGAATTGTGTCAATTTGCCGTCTTTTCAAAATTAAAACATTTTAAATTTTATAAGAATTCATTGTACTATCTTTCTGTCAGTTCTTTGTCGTAGATACTAAAATGAAGAAAAACAAATAAATATATAGAGATTGTGAGCTATAAGTAGGAATTGAAAAAAAAAAGAGTTTTATGTTTGTTTCTGTACTCTTATTTTGCAATAATTGCTGTAAATTGTATACACAAACAGTAACAGATACTTGGGTGTGTCGTTGGAGTAATTAGCTTAAAGTTTCAAAGACACTTGGTATTTTATTCATATGAAGGTGTACAAATATTTGTACAGCAGTTATTCTTCTTTCAATTATTTCCTTTCCTTCTCAAAAATGTTTGTTGGTGCAGTATGTTCTACAATCACTTTTATATCTTCTTTTTCATTAAAATTGATGTTTGTATATATGGCCACACTTCACTAAACAACACCATTCAACCGATCACTATGAAAATTGGCACGTATATGTATTTTTTGTGGAGAAGGGTTTTTGCTATTTTCTTTGCTGCAGCTTCCCACTTCAACTTCTGCACCGTTCAATAAATCGCCAAGTTGACAACATGGTCGCCAAAAAGGATGCCAACTTAGCTCTATCGCCAACAATTCGCTATGTATCCATTGAATCGCCATAATAATGTAAGGAACGGTGTTGCTTGCGATTATTACACTTCAACATAAAATAAATACATCAGAAAGTAATATTAACGTACTACACATCCAGATATAAATTATTTGCACTATTTTAAGCTTTCATTACACAAAATTTGTAACAATATGTTACTTTTGTTGAGCAGAGATCAGCTTAGGAAGGTGTTTTCAAAAATCGACCCACAAGAGAGTTACGGGGTGTTATAAATAAAAAAAATTCCTTTTTGTCAGCTATTAGACCTACAGACTTAAAATTTAGCTAAAATGATTATTTGTTCAGCTGAGATATCCAAAACGCTTTTTTGTGTTTAATTTGTAATTCATTTAAAATTTACTCATTAAAAATTTCTTTATTCTTCAATCTGTATTGTGTTTAATTTTTCAATTCACCCGTGCTAAGAACGGGTATACTAGCTAGTGAGTAATAAAATACGTTAAAAGAGTCTTTTGGTAGGGTTGAAAAACAATTTTTAATGAATGTATTACACAATAACGTATGCACTTCTTTCTCGGCAAATCAAATATTAATAATTTAAACTTAAAGATATATATATCTCACAAAAAATTATTTCTTAAGTATATATGTTAGCATGAAGATTATTGTAATTTATCATGAAAAAAAAATATATTGAATTAAATGAATGTTAAATGACTGTAAGATGTTTTTGATACACGTAGGTGCTTCAAAAAGTAAGGCAACAAAAGTTCTGACAAGTGTGCAAATCACCGTATGAATAAAAATCCTCTGAAAGTAATGAAAACGATAGCAGCATTCCAAATGTGCCGATAGATGGAGCTGGTTCTCCAGTAACACGACTAAATCTCAGTTAAAAGATGGCTGCGTTGATGGAAACATAGTCCACGATTCAAACACGAAAGTGTGATACAGCTTTTGTCTTAAAAGAAAAATTCTCCACCTGAAATTCACCGGCATTTGGTAGAAATGTACGGTACAAGTGTTATGTCACAAAAACAGGTTTGATTTTGGTGCACGGAATTTGACAAAGGCAGAACAGATGTGCGAGATGACCAAGTGACCAAGCATCTCCGCTGGAGATGACAAGGGTTGCTACGTCGAAACTTTGATTCAAGGGGATCGTCACATTACTCCAAGTAGAATTGCACAAGAACTCATTGAAAGTATACAAAATATTGTGCATGATCGCGCGATTTGCTATAGCGGTTTTGGTGGGAGATATTGGGCCACCTCCCTTACAGTCCCGACTTCGCACCAATTGATTTGAATCTCCTCGGACCTTCAAAGAAACACTTGGTAGGTCAGCATCTCAGAACCGATGCTGAAGTTCAGCAAGCCGTCTTGACGTGGTTGTACAGCCTTGATACTGATTTGTACGATGCTGGTTTCAATGGTTTGGTGCATCAATGAAACAAATGACTCGACAAGTATAATGACTACGTAGAGAAGTAAAATATACCTGTGTCTTCCTACATTGTATATATATTTTTTATTTCCCGAATAAACGTTTACTCTGAAGGAGCTTATTATCTTACTTTTTGAAGCCCCAACGTAATAAATGAAATGAATGTAGTAATAACACAGTTATAAGAGATGGAAATAAAAGAATTAATCATTAATATAAAATAAAATATATATAAATAATTTTTTTCATTCAAAGTAGTACTTAGTTTCTACTCATTCATTGTAGTACTTTTGGTCGTCTATGAACCTTAAAAGAATCTCTTTCACCTTAGGTGGGGAAAGAATAATTTCTTACGAATGTCATTTATACAAACATAAACGATCTCAATTCAGTTTAAGGTTGTCTTCGCCTAATGTTTGAATTACCCCCACCCCACCAGTTTTTATCAGATATGAAAAAAATTTCCAACGTTGGTATTGTATGTATGGAAAACATTTTTTATAGTGTCGAGTTCTTAAAATTTATCAACGTTTAATAATCCAATAATTGCGTCTTTAATTTTTTCAAAATAGGTTTTAAATCTTAGTAATTTGTTGCGGTGTGATATCTATATGAAGCGAATCACGTGAAGACGATCGTTTTAGCGTGATTGGTTACGTACTCACGTTCGGAACGGAAGGTACCCTGAACGAACCTCCCTCCTACATTGTTGACCCTGGTCGTGCAAAGGAACCGCACCCTTCACGCGCCGCTGTCATGGCGCCATCTATCCACCGCAAAAGCAACTAAGTTGTCAAACATTGACGCAAATAAGCCGTTACTTCTCAAAGTCGTCTCACACATATGACGCAATCAAACCGTCACACAAATGACGCAATTCTCAAGTCATCTCACACAAATGACACAACTAAACCGTCACACACATGACGCAATTCTCAAAGTCGTCTCGCACGAATGACGCAACCCACCAAGTGACGCAACTGCTTACATGCTCGTCGCGAATATGGTATTGTTTGTTCGCCTATTCGCCGAAACACTGGCAGGGGAGTATGTGGCGGTGTGATATCTATATGAAGCGAATCACGCGAAGACGATCGTTTTGGCGTGATTGGTTACGTACTTGCGTTCGGAACGGAAGGTACCCAGAACGAGCCTTCCTCCTTCAAATTCTTTTGTTACTCGCATGATGTATTTACAATTATAAGCCTTTTAAATTCATAAACATTGGTGACCTGTTTTAAAATTTTACTTCAAAACAGATTGTAAATTTTATATATTAATGCAGGGAAGAAATAAAATAATATATATACCGTAAAATTCGGCGTATAACGCTCCCTTTGAACACAAAAAATATAATCGAAGTTTTGGGGTGCGCGTTATACGTCGAGTATAAAAATGATAGCTTTAACAATAAAAAAAAAGAAAGAAAGAAGCATTTAAAAAAAAGTTAAGATTTCTCTCTATATATCAAAATATTGTTCATTTAAAAGAAACGCGGGGTATTTCTTATGAACTTGAATGTGTGTCATTCTAGAAGTATACTATTTTTTCAAAAGCTTAGAATAATACCTCGAATAAAGGACTTCATAACATAAGAGTATTGTACACGTACATTTCAGGTTTCTTCGTAAATAAGGGGTTGCGCGTTATACGGTGAACATACCTTGAAACTAAAAAATGCAGCTTGAAAATATAGATGCGCGTTATACGCCGGTGCGCGTAATACACCGGATTTTACGGGAAATACATGCTGCCCCATCAAAAGTTCGAATATCGGAAAGTAACATTAATGTAGAAGCCTTTTTCAATCTGAAAACAGAAATGTTCTAATACTAGATAATACTCAATAATTTTACGCAAAGATAGCTTTAAATGATTTAATAACATTTTTCATACATACGTTTCGAAATTTAAGCAAAAAAAAAAAAAAAAAAAAAAAAAATAATATTTTTTATTAACTTGCCGAAAAAAAAACAGGGTAGCGCGAACTCTATTTCAATAGAAAGGTGTGGCTATTATTATAATCATAGCCATATTTTGCTTCGAATGCATCACAATTATCGTCTGCTTGTCGTAAAAGGCCTTGACAATGAGACGAGGTCATGATATGGTACGCATTTCCTCCGCTACTAAAATGTGCTGACCAGTTAATTAAAAAGCGTTCACTGTGTGTTAAAATAATCAGTTCAGGTGTATTAATTTATTTCTATAGACAGTGGATGAATTATTCTTAGAAACATCGAGTACATAAACACATAATTAATCAAGAATATTAAACTTCTAATCGTCTATAAATAGAACTCTTTCGAGTAGCTTCTAGAATTACAAATTTAAATTAATGATTCTAGAAACGTCTTGCACATAAAAGAGTTTTATTTTTAGATAAAATTCGAAGTTTGGTGTTCTTATTAGTTACCAAGCTTCTAACAAACGATATCTTTAGCTTTTGACCTGTTTGATACATCAGAAAAAATATATTTTCTGTAACTGATATTTCACGATAAGAAAATAGAATTAAATTGACTTTTTGCTGTAATTTTGAAGAATTTTATATCTTTCAAGTCTTCTATAGCAGGCTATCACTAATAGTGCGAAATAAAGTGCTGCTGAAGTTAAAATTTGCTTCCATCACAAAAGGATTTAGTTTCCTTGTGTTATGTAACATTCGGTATTTCGAATGTTAATAGAATTGCGAAAAACGTCAAAAATTTAAATTTAAAATTCATCGGCAAAAAATAAATAAAATAATTTAAGAATAATTTACATTTTGCGGTTCTTATCAGAATATCCATCTCACAAGAAAATTAATTTACAAAGAATGAAAGTAGTAGCTTGCATAGTTCTGTATATGCGAGTATTATTTGTTCTAGAATATTAGTAAGAATTCTTTTTTAGATATATAATTAATATACGCAATTATATCGTCTAAAACTAAATATTCATTTCATTGGTGTGATTTGGGTTTATTATACAATGAAATGATTTATTATAGATGAAATTAATATAAAATTTCCAATCGTAATTAAAGATGAGGTTTTTTTCATTTTTTCCCAAAGCCTTTTTACAAATGATGAAATAAAAACTTATGCTAATTTTTCACAATAAGGAAAGTCTGTTGTATCTCGTAGAACTTTCAATTCTTTTTCTTCGCACGTGCGAGCTCATTTCCTGTTATGTAGAAATAATTGTTTATTTTAATTTTTATATATATTATCGTATGACTGCGATTTTTTTTTTTTTTGAAACTGATGTTCTTAAATGTACGCTTGCGAAAATTTTCAAAGAATTTAAATTCAGACAAATAACGTGAATTTTGAAGGCCAATTTTTTTAACACCTTTTTTATAAGCTTCACTTGCATGTAACGGTATCTTTGAACTCAATTTTTATCCACTTTAAAATGTCAGATTAGTTTGAAATTTTGTACACTTGTCCAGGACCGATGACAATACAATAATTTTATTTGTTCCATTAGTCATGATCAGGACTAACGATTTCCCGTTTTCAGATCCCATCCCGCATCTGGCAATTAATTGCAGATTTGGCGACTAAAAGATTAAGTTATAACTTAGTTCGATTAACTATAAAAAAAAGGATGTTTCTTAGTTTTTTAAACTATTATTTATTTAAAAGGTCTTATTGGGTGTTCTTAACGATATTTGGAAGCTAAACAGTGTAATATCCGAATTGTTCAGGAATATAATCAGCAAGTAATTGCACAAAAATTAGTCGTTACACCATTCCGAAATATACTAGTTTTTAGTTATGAGAGTCGTCCAGAAAATGAAGAACACGATTGTGCATACATCTCAGTGCTGACCCCAAACCACCGCGAACGCATACGCATGCCCTCGAGTTAGCTTCTTTCTCTGCTTCAGTGCGAGTCAGCTTGGTTTTCGAACAGTTGCAGTGGCGTAACGTACACCCCCGCAACCCCAACATCGTGGGGGAGGTGCAGGGTTCTAGGAGGCTCAAACATGACTGCCACCAAGTACCTACCCTTTGTAAAATCCAACTTGGGGGCCCAGTACCTGACTTTGCAGGGACCCCAAATGTTCTCCGTTACGCTATAGCTTTGTTGTGTAACCTTTCAAAATGGCTACGCGAACGAAAATCCCACCAAATGAGAAGTGCGTAGTGCTATTCGTTTTTTGAAAACACAAAATGTTTGGCCTATCGAAACTCTTCGACTTAAACGCGCAATTTCAAACAAGAGACAAAGAGTGTTGTCTTCAAAGGTGTTTTTGATCCACAAGAATATATGCGACTTCATGCATCAGCAGTAACACAGCGAGAACTTCAACATAAAACGTGGGTCTTTTTTGGATATCCTCCTTACAGCCCTGATTTGGCACCAAGTGATTTTCACTTCTTTTCAAAATTAAAGGAACATTTGAGTGGCAAACAGTTCGCAGATGATGAAGACCTCAAACAATAAGTGACATACTGACTCTGATCTTTGGCGGCAGAAAAATGTAATTGAAAAATTGGTCCCACTTTACAAAAGTTTCTTGGTAGCCAAGGAAACTACATTGAGTAAGGTATGGACTCATTGAGAAATTGAGTAAGGTATTGTGACTTTGTAAATTAAGTTTTTGTGTTGATTTATTTTGTTTTTATTTAACTATGTCAAAATGTTCTTTACTTTCTAAACGACCCTCCTATATACAAACTTACTGTAAGAATCACAGCCTCCTATGAAATGTTTTTTTTTTCTTTAAGGTACTTTCATTTTTTATCATATATATGAAGCTATCAGAAAAGAGACTGCCAATTGCATCCCATTTTATAACAATTTACTTTTCGATAATAAAGATTTTTGATGTGAAAAACACAGTAAAAGGAAATGACACAAATCCAATATTTTAGAGAAGTATAAAATAATTTAAATAAGCAGAGTTTAATTAAGTTTAGAACATGCTTCTCTCTCTTTTTGAAAAACATGCTTTTAACACAAAATACTTATTACATTCAACAATATTATCAGTAATTTTTTAAGGTATCCGACTACGTTCGGAACCGTGATTTTGCAAAAGCGCGTAAATGGATAATATTTATGATATTTAGTGTCACTTAGATTAGAATACATGTATACAATTATTTTAAGGACATGATGACAAAAAAATTATTTAAATACAATATTTTGGCAAAGAATTAACTTAGAATAACCTTTTTTCCAAATGTTCTCCTTCTGTAAAAAATGCTTCTATTGTATTAATATTTTGCCTGTATTCAGCTCAGACCTCTGTACATAGGCTCAACTAAAATTTTTGAAATGCATAACTCGGAAGTCGGTTTATCCATGTTTTACGAAAACAGAAGGGAGAAATTTTAAGAAAATACGCCGATAATTATTTCAAATGGTTATAACTCTGAAAATAATTTGAATTTTTCAAAAATCATAGTTGAGCCTCTGTACAGTGGCCTGAGATATATACAGGCAAAATATTAATACAATAGAAGCATTTTTTACAATAGGAGAACATTTGGAAAAAAGTTATTCTAAGTTAATTTTTTTGCCAAAATATTGTATTTAAATCATTTTTTTTGTCATAATGTCCTTATATAAAACAATTGTATGCATGTATTTTAATCTAAGTGACACTAAATATCTTGAAAATTATCCATTTATGCGCTTTTTTAAAATCATGGTTCCGAACGTAGTCGGATACCTTAAAAATTTCTGTTTGCAAATAAATAAAAACATTACATCAGTTAAAAATGTTAAATTTCTCATATGTAAGTGAGTATTTATTAACGTCGCACTATAAAGCAACACGAGGGCTATTGGCAATGCACTTCATAATTCTGAACTATTGTCAAGTAACAAGGACGACACCTGAGTTAGCAACCCCACTCCAAGCTTCCCCAACGTACTAAAGGAGGGAGGAATTTAACAGCCATCAGCCCCTCTTTATGGCTGGTCTACAATGGCATTCTGGTACGAACTCATGACACGCCGACCACGAGTTTGTGACCATAACCAGAAGGCTACCTTGGTCATAAATTTTATATATGAGTTTTATTGTAACCCACAGAAGCTTGGGAAGAACTATTTTAAAAGTAATGCTTAATATGAGTCCAGTATAATATTTTTCAACAAATCACTCCTTTTTTTATTAACACCCTTTTCTAAGTTTCACTTGTATGTAACGGAATCTTTGAACTAATTTTACCCTCTTTTAAAGGTCAGATTAATTTGAAATTTTGCTCACTTGTCCAGGATCGATGACAATACAACAATTTAATCATTTTGTTCCATTGTCCTATTCAGGATCGTCAGGACTAACGATTTCCCATTTTCAGATCCCATTGCATCCGGCGACTCATTCCAGATCCCATTTACAAATTTGGCGACTATAAAAAATTAAGTTACAGTTTAGTTCGATTAACTATAAAAGAGGGTGTTTTTTTTTTAGTTTTTTTAAATTGCAATTTATTTTAATTTAGTTGCTGTAAACAAGAATATATTCCACGTTCGAGGTTCAGAAATTCATCATTATTATTTAGCAAGCTTTTAAACTATGTGTTCGAAATGCTCCTTTATCATCTGTGTGAGTCATAGAGCTACATATTAATAGCTACAACAAAAATATCAAAATTCGAATATAATTATATTCACATAAGACTAACTCCGCATTTGAAAAATAATATAATGGGAGGTATAAGAATCTATTTGATTAATTGTCATTATATATACGTCAATATCTCTAAGTACAATCATTAGAAATCTTTATATTTAATTATGTAGTTACAAAACTGGTTCTTTAGCGTGATTAAGAATCTCCTTTTGTAGATTCATTTCGCATATTCTGTTTTCTTAATTTTACTGACTGGGCATATTAGCATATTGTGTCAAATACTCTTGAAATCGTCACATGTGTACGTATCGCAAAACTCACGCCGCTCGCCACGTGATGCAGTGCTCGTGCTATCGCATGTTGTTTTAATTTCCCATTCTTCGTAGTCGGTGTTTACTTCATAGCTTATATAACATCAGTGACTAGTTAGGGACGGATTCCTTTTCTTTTTCATTGTCAAGGTCTTGAGCTATGGAGGAGAATGTTGTGTTGTCTCTTCCGTCAATATTGAAGATGCTTTCTGTATCAGGTTTTTATTCTAGAAGAAAATTATGTGTTTTTCCCTTGTTTAACGACATCGTGACATGAATGTTGTGGTGCTTTAAAAAAAAAAACTCCTTCCAATATCGGATCTGGAGAGCTTTTATGCTACGCACGATCAATTTTTGTACCAGTTGTGAATGCTGGGGAAAAAAATTAAGTGCAGTTTTGAATAAGAAAGATTGTAAGATATGTAAGAGATCATAATGTTTTGATGTACATGCCCTTTACCCCGTCGACTGTAGTTATAAAACTAATCGTCGTAGAGTTATGATTTTTGTATCATCTGACAGATCCAGTTTTGAAGAAAAAGAAAAAGAAGATTTAGTTTGGAGCAGATAAAAACCAATTTTTGACAAACGTCTGACTAAAAAAAAAATATATCTGAAAGGTGTCAATTTTTAATTTTTTGAGGGGTTATTTAAATGGTTTTATCCAGAATATCGGTTTAACTGATAAGGTACTCATACTGTGAAAATATTGAGATTTTTGTTCTTTAAAAAGAACGTGGTAAGGTATCAATTGATAGTTTTTGTAAAAACTCTTTTAAGAGGAGTTGGAAACCTCTCTCTCTATATAATGACAATGTTAAATTGGCTGTTTTCGATGTACCTTTTCTCAAAATCTGTTATATGTATATACTTGAAATTTTTCATACAATTAAAGTACACCTTTCTCATTATACTGAAATGAGTTTTTAGCTAATATTTTGAATTTTTTAATAATTAATGAAATATTTTATCAAACATTAAGGAATTTGACCCATTTTTCACATAAAAAATTTGTAAAAAATAAATTTTTGAGTTTTTTACAAAAAGATCATTTCAGTATACTAAGCCATCATTATAAATATATCATAAGAAATTTACATAGCTGTGAACAGTAGTTTCTCAGAAAAGGTTCATCGAACATCAAAATTTATATATACATTTTGTGATAAATTGATTTTAATGAATCCAGTGAGACTTCTAATCGGCTAGGAAATAAAAAAATAAAAGGCTCAATTTACAATAAAAGATACATGTTTTGGTTTACATCAGACGTTCAACCTTTTAGCAAAAACGTAGTACTTTGCTTACATTTTTCGCCATTCAAATGGGCGTGGCCCAGTTTCAACGATTATTTAAAAATAGGTTTTAAGGGCTTCTAATTACCCTATAGGTTAAAGTAAGATATTTTTAGAAAGGTTAAAACCTATACAATTTGAAAATTTAAAAATCTCAAATTGTCAAAAAAATATGATTTTAACTTTCCAACACCTCTTAACAATTTAATCAATAAGTGAATCTTCGGTTTTCGACCACATAACATATCCAACTTACAGTGATAGCCATGTATCGAAACAAATATGAATTTATCTAATTGCGCTTCAATAGATCTATCTTATATACAACGAAATGCTAGAAAATAAGGTCCTATTAGTGTTCACGGCAAACCAGTGGCTATGGTAGCGAACTAGTAGTCAGAGTTATTGTTGACGAATCGTGTGTTCGAATCCTGATGCTGAAAACAGCCCATCTTTTGTAGGAGAGATGATGTACGTTAAATTTGTCAAAGATCAAAGTTTTCACGTCGGCGTAATGGAAAAGTTGGGGCATGTGATGTCAAATTTCGGGCTGTTCTTATCTTTGAACATTGGTTCAAAATCACGAGAGAACTTGTGCATGAATGGATCTATAATCATATCCCACATATTTTTCAGGATTCATGTGATATAGGTACTCAGATAACTATTTTGGAGTAGCTGTGTGTGTATTCTTAGTGCTTCTTAGTTCTAAACTTAGCATTCTTCCACACCTATCTGTGAAACTGTCAATATACACTTTTTTCAATGCCCTTCTTTTGCATGCACTTTCAAGTTCTCTTAATTTTTCCTCCTAGATTGACATCTAAACTGAAATTAGAATTCGGAGTTTGTTTTCCAGAGAATGGCATGATGTATGGCTAATAATAAATTCGCACTGCTTCGATCGATCTTTGAATCTTGAATTTGAAATTAGTAAAATGGAAATTAGTAATTCGCATTTCCTTTCTTTGTTCGTTAATCTTGGTTGTTGAAGTGTCATTACTGCAGACATTTCGTGGAAATGTTGAAGGGTATCGAAATTTGTAACCAAAAGGGTTTTGCATAATTTTTAAAAAATTTGAATATATATGTACTATACTTTTTATAAAATTTGCAACACATAGAAAGGAGCATCAGAGATAAATGAAATTTATTCGGTAAAGTAGTTTAAGAAACAATCTACGTTGGGTAGTCTTCGTACGCTGCGATGAGAGTCTGTGTACGTCGTTATACTAAATCATACAGATTCTGGATATTATACTGAAGAATGGCATTCTAAATTGTCTCTACCTCGGACGTCAAAATGTAACCATACTCTCTGACGAGGCGCGCGAGAAAGTCACCGACCGATATAATCCCAGACTTGCTAAATAGTCAACATATCCGGAGACGTGCAGGTTATGAAAGAGGAGTTTCTCGTGCCTTGAAAAACGCTTGTTTATTCTTAGTATTATGTCAGCAGGCATTGCTTTGCTGAAACATGGCTCTGGGAATGCGTTGTAGAAGGGGAAGGACCAAGGTTCCACGAATTCCCTGATACAGCTTTCGCTATTCAAGATTCCACAATTTAGAGCAGGCATTGGTGGTATTCAATAGTGCCCCAAATCATAACAACAAGCGTTCGTAAAGTATGATGCTGAATAAGACACTTTGAGAAAAGACTCTTTTTTTCTGTTGCGTTCGTTTCATTGTTACTGTGGGCTGTCAATCATAATAATCCAATTTATTGTGAGACTCATCCGAGGAGTCGAATTACTTTCAATCAGCACGTCATTGTCTGTGTAAATGAGTCCTTGCACTAGAGATTCAGTATCAAAGAAATTCTGCATAAAACAATTCTTGCATGTACCCTATGTGCAGCAGACCGCGACGAACGGTGAGGGCAGCCTGTGAGGCATGCCTGTACAACAGTGACGATTTAAGCTAATTTCGGGCCTTGAGCACAAAAGATCTATGGGCCCTCTTGGCACTGGAGGATCGAAATTTATAACCAGTTAAGTTCAGATTATCCGGGCCCCAAACACCCAATGGATAAACCGACACTGTTGTAGAAGTATTCCAATGTTGTGCCGCATAAGAGAGCGTTGTATGGTCCATCACTGCCATGCAGATAAGAACTTCTTTCATTCCGAGGTGACGTCACATTGTGTGGCCGATTGCTGGGATCTCAAAGGTCTGTCTATTCCTCAGATGTAGCTCTGGTTATATACCTCTCTTTATATACCTTGGATGTAGTGATTTAACGATACGAAATCTTTCCCTCAAGGACATCGATCATGTAATGCTGTTCGAGTTCAGTAATTTGCTCATGTAACATTCCGTGTTTTTGCGAAATTTATTGACTTCTAATCAATGCTTTACAGCAGCGAAACGGCGATACATGCATTTCAACATTATTTTAAATCTATTTTGTCTAAAAACCACAGTAAAGGTGAGGTTGTAAGCTCTGTATAAGTTCTTTTGGAAGGTTTATAAGGTGCTTCTCTGTAAGAGATTGCTTTAAAATTATCATCATTTGGATATGCTGACCTATTTTGAATTTCCTACAAGATTCGTTCAAGTTGCATTGTGAATTTTTCTTAGTGTTACAGTTTTCAATGGTGTGAGTATTAATTAACGTTAAATTTTGAAGCTACGCTAAGGCTGTTGGCAATGGACCGTGCGATTTTGGGCCACTTCAAAGTTCAGAAGTCTAGTATATATTGTTTTAGACAGTTACATCTTTATGTTAAATCTAGTCGATTTTTTTAATAAGTTAAAAATGTATGAATGTGTGTAATCTCTCTTTCTCTCTCTCTCTATATATATATATTTATATATATATATATATACGTTACCGTTAAAGCGTGAAATCCGTTATTTCATAGAATAACTAGGTATTTCATGAAGTAACTAGATCAGTCAGTTATAAAGTATATAAAATTATTAAAGTCTACGAATTAACTAGGTATATATTCTATAGAGCAGGGGTGGCGAACCTTTTTGGATCAACGCGCCATTTTTTTCTAAAGAAGTGTTTAATGAGGTTTTGACGTGCCGTCAAATTATTTTGAGTTGTAATTCTTGCGAAAATAATAAAACTAAATACTCTATCAACTCTCTAAACTCTTTATTTACTACGAAAAAATACCTTTTGCACTGTATAATTGTAAATGTTTTAGTTATACGTGTAATTCAAATTAAAGTAACATTAGTGTGACTTCTTTTGTTGTAGATTGGATGAGAAGTTGCTTTTTAGGATTGTAAGATGTTACTTTTAGTGGAATGCATGCTGAATTGCAGTTGCCAAATGGTTTCTAAGCAGATAATTATTTTTGCTGTGGTTCACTTTTTTGTCAAGAGGATTTGTGATTTGTTTCAAAATGCCATTTTACAGACGATGTTCTGCATACCATTGTTCCAGAACATAAATCACACATCCCCTGGCCACTTTTATTACTAAAAAATGCCATATTTCTAGATTCACCGGTGGCAATTCTCTGTTACTCTTACTATCTTACACTTTTTGTTCTTTTGCTGAACTATCCATGTTATATATATATATAATTAAGAGTTAAAATTCGTAAATAAATACACTTACTTGTAATATTTCATATTGAAAGTTATTTTGAAATAAAATGCAAACCATTTCGATCATTGGCGTGCCCAAAATATTGTGTCGCTTGCCACTGGTTCGCCATCCCTGCTATAGAGTAACGATTACTTGTACCTGTTCTAGCTGCTTAGAGAAGAATTTATTTCGATTAGGCTGAGTAAAATAATTGTACTCTAGATATCAGTTTAGTACATGTTAGCGAGAATTTATTTCCATTGAAGAAGTTCCAAATATTGACACAACGTTTCGATCTGTTGCAACAGCTAGAAGTTGCAGTACTGGACAAGGATTTAAAAAGTGCTCGCGTAAAAAAATTGTGTAATGGTAAAAAGTGGGCTTGTTTAAAAAATAATCAGTCCAATCCAAGGTGTCATCACAGCAAACCTTCATCTAATAAATAATGAAAAGTAAAACAAAGTTATCCGATAACATTTAAATTATTCTCTTACATTTTTGTTTTAAAATGTTTACACGACGTTTTTTTTATGAAGCAACCGTTTTTCTTCCCAGCATGTATTTTTGTTGATAATATTTAAATATAATCTATTTTTGCAACACATTCTTTTTTTCCCTTTTCTGTTTAACTAATAGCAATATGAGCAATATAATAAATTATATCATCAATGCTTTTCCTTATTATTTATCAATTGTTCCTCCGCAAAAGGGACAAAATGTATTTTTCGAGAGATTTTAGCTATTTATGATCAATTAATTCTATGAAATGCCTATATAGTCATTCCATGAAATAACTGAATTATACACTTTAACGGTAATGTATATATACAAATTCTAAATTTAAATTAATATAGAAAATAAACTTGACGTTTTAGAAATGTTAGTGGTAAAACTAAAAATTTTATTAAATTTCAAGTTTGTTAATTGAAAAATGTTTGATTTTCTAGATTAAAAAATCATTTTTTTTGTCAGCATATATTTTGAGAATGAAGAGCAGTTTGAATATAAGAAATCATATACATATATTTATAACAAACCTATCTAGAGTAACTAGCTGAAAAAACCCCACAATGCTAGATGAGAACTTTATGGATAAAAACTCGTTAAATTAAAAAAAAAAATTAAGTTTAGAAAATTTAACTTAATTAAGATTTAACTTTTTTTTAAACGTTAAGTTCTTGGAAGAATTTGTTTTAATCTTTTAAAAAAATATGTACTGTAAGGAAATTTATACTTTTTATATGTGTGTTTCAATTTATAATTTAATTATGCTAAATAAGTTCATTTTTCTCAATTTTAAATTCTTAGATATTTTGGGTTTTAGAACTGATAGTTTAGACGGAATATATTGAAATTAATGATTTAAAAGAAGAACTCACACAAACTGTTTTAATTATTTTTTTTCGAGAGTTGATTGTCTACACATTTCTGAATTTGTTTTCAAAAGTTTATTATCAATCATTTTGGTTTACCAAGCTTTAAATACAAGCACTTTTTTTCTTTTTTTTTCTCAAGGAATAATTAAATTACCCCGCTTATGCTTTTTGTTTTATTTTGGCATATATCATATATGCACCAGATTCTAAGTTATAACCAGGCCTTTGTTCTCGTTGACTTTCCTCTCAACTCATCTTCTCTTCATCTTTTGTTGTTTGACGTCATCTCATTTAAGGCATTTAACCTCATAACTCGAATGCAGCAGGTATTCGGGTCGAAGGAATTTAATATCCCATGAAATATTGGGATATTATCCCGTCACCATAGCAACCAAACTGCTGGAGAGAGAAGGATATTAGATCGAAAGTATGCGTCGTTCTTCTTAATTGAAAGGGATTCAATTTTTAAAAATGGGCGTATATTTGCTTTTTCGTGGCTAGTCGCTAAAATCGATATCTCCGAATTTGTATAGTGTTCTAAAATGACAGTACATGACCAGATTATTAAAAATACAATGATTCCTGTGATAAATTATTTTAAAAATACAGTTCGATATTAACTTTATATTTTTATTTTGAACGTAGAAGGTATTTATATATTTAAGAAAAAAATATATGTTAACAATTCTTTTATTTGAATACCTAAGTAATTGTTTAGAAAAGTAATGATGAAGTAAAATTCTGTTTTGCTTTGAGATAAAATTAAATATTATTTTAAATTCCAATTAAATAATACTTTTCAACATGTTCGTAGAAAAGGTATATTTTATTATTCGAAAACTAAACAGTTTTGTTCCACAAAAATTGCAAGAGATTTATTTCAATTCCATTTAAAAATTATGTGTGTGTCCACAGTCATAGATAAGTAATATTTAAAGGACATTCAGAAATATCTTGTTTCAGGTTTATTGTTGCATTTGTTTCTTTATTTAATGATGGAAAAATAAATTAAGTCCTTTTGGATGGTATACGAAATAACAATTAAAAAACAGAACCATTTAAAAAATTTTAAAAAATAGGGATCATAAAATATGAAAATCGTATCATAAAGATCCAGAAAGGAACTCTGACTTTTACTCTGTTTCCTGCAGTGAATTAATTGCCATCAATGAAGGCCTTGACTCGGTTTTGTCGCTTATAAATGGAAAGGAAATTCGGATTTTGTCTAATTTTAAAAGTTCTTTCGAATACTTGGCCAATCGGCACAGAGTAAGAGACATTATTGGCGTGACTATTCTGAAAAAGCTAAAACGATTCTCCACGTTCTCACCGGATTCACTTCCAGTGGATCCGTTCACATGTTGACGTTGAAAACAATGTGGTTGCAGACATTTTAGCCAAAGCTGGTGCTTGTGATCTTTTGATATCATCTGCACTTCTTACCTATTTGGAGCTCTTTTCCGGGGCAAAATGCAAAAACAAAACCCATTAGCTTCTTTCACCACAGAGATACTGCTGTCAGAGCAATCGTCCTGGTGGTTTTCTGACTCTTGTTGCAACAGTCAAGACAAAACCACACTTACTCGCTCTCTCAGTGGTCATCTTAGATCAGAGGTTGTAAGGGCGCCCCCCTTGGGTGCCCTTCTCCTTGATTATCAGCGTGAGCTAGGGGCGTAGGAAAAAATGAAGAACTAGAAGCTGATATGATCTTAATATGACTTTATTAAGATCTTAAACTTAAACCTTTAACATATTAGATAATAATAACTTATGGGAGAGAATCTACGGTGGATAAACACACAATATATATAATACCGAAATAGAGTAACCCGGACTACTATCAATAACTAACTCTCCTAAGCGCAATTACAATCAATCTCATCGTAGTTGAAGTTGCGGTTCACTGAAGTGCAATGGTATGCACCTTGACCTAAGGGCTCTCTGTCACGGTTAACTTTTTTTGGCTGTCACTTAACCTTTCAAAAACTCATCACACTTGAATCGCGGACTATCATAACATTCCTCAAATTGTGTGCCACCCCACTTACTCTAACTTCTGATATTAAAAAGCTTCCTAATTTGCATCTTTCCTTCACGCTTCACTTCTTGGGTTTGGTTGGAAAAGAGTTGCCATTAATTCTGGCGCCAAAGAACATGTTAATGAAAAGACGCGTGAGCCCGTCACAAGGTTCCCAACCTTTTTTTATCTCATAGACCCCTTGCCATGTTTTTCGGTTTGGGGTTGACCCCTGCTACCTAATATTAAATATTTGCCAATTTATCAACTTAAATGTCTTTTTGACAGCTGGTACTACTACTGATTTAACAAGAATTAAATTTCTAACTGTAGTGAAGTATAGAGTTTAAAATTTAAGAAGTATATATTTTTAATTAATTAAATTAAAATTTAATTAATACATAAAATAAATGAACAACAAACAAAAACTTTTAATAGGAGGGATGAATCCGGTGCTTCAATAGCAAATTTTCAACACATTTAATATCAATCTAGTCAAATTTAACCCTAAAGCCGCATTCACACCAAGGCGTACAAACGTCGAGTGTTAAGCGTCTAGCCAATCAGAGTCTTCCTCTCGCTCGAGAAGAAGTCTCTGATTGGCTAGACGCTTAACATTCGACGTTTGTACGCCTTGGTGTGAATGAGCCTTAAATCTCCTTTGTTACGTGAGTCCAGTTTTGTTTTGTTTGTTTTTGAGATTGGCAAACTCGCTGAAACTCCTCACTAGGGACAGCAATTAAAAACTTTCACCTGATATTCCGTAATTTGGAACAAATAACAGGTATGTCTTTTTGAAGCCAAGAATTCCTGACATCCGTTTCTAAACTTAACTTTAAGATCTTTGTTAGGGCCTATTCCCATCAATTCCCATTGTAATATGACATTTTTTTTTCAATGTGACCATATGAGTCAATTGCCTCTCTACTGTGGTATTAAAATAGTCAAAGTATTCTCAAATCTAGTTTCAAAAATCTGAATAAAGGCATTTAAATGTTGAACGTAGATTAAAACGACCTGACAGATTGTTTGTGACAAATTGAGAAAAAATTCATGGCATTCAATATGTTATACTTCTTTAACTTAATTCTGGAAAGAAACGGTGAAACAGACTTTATTTCATTAAACTTTATGCTATCACTTTATAACTATAAATTAACCTCATTAAATTTAGTAAATCAATCTGTTAAAAAGGTAAAATCTGGTTTCCGTTTGATTAAATTTTCTTTTAAAATTAAAGTCATGATCTGGTTTATTGAGAGCAACTATCGTAGACCTCCGTTTACACGTGGCCACGGTAGCCAAGTGGTATAGGTATCGGTTTCAGAGGCCTTGCAGCGAAAAAAAAGTGATTATTTTCCTCAATTAAGGTAAAATTGTGACATTTTGCACCTATTTTGCTTTTTCTTCAAGCACGTTTCCCGCATGTGATGATTTTCAATATTCGTATAGTGTCCGGTTTCATATACTGCATGGATCGTATTCGGTTATCGGTTATCCGAACAATCGCGTATCCGAACGGTGTCCGGTCCCAATTGATTCGGATAAACGACGTTCTACTGTATAATGATGTCGTTCTTAGACATGCTGTCGTTGTTTGTGAGATGACTACTTGCAACTTGCTTAAGAGTGGTTCGTTTGAGGGATTATCATTGAAGCAAATGTGAAACAGTTCTGCTATTGTAAAAAAATAAAGCATACACACAAAAACAAAAGTACTATGAAGTCAAAAATCAAGATTTGCATATTCTTTCAGAAATATTTTTAAATATTGCGTATAACTATTATATATTAACCATTATTTTGTGAAATGAAAATTTAAATGCATGACCATCGCAAAGTAAATTTAAAAGTTCGATTCTAATTGCGGAAAGTTATTTAAAAAATGAAAAGAATGATTATAAATATATATCATATTAATTCAAATATAAGCCGCTCCTTTTCAATGTTAATACCATTGAAAACAGAGTGTGGCTTAGAATCGAAGGCGGAAAAATTCATTGGTTGGGGGAAATTGAACATGACAGTGACGGTTATAGCATTTACAGATTCATGATTGTATTTCAAAGTTTTTAATACTGGTAAAATAAATTAATTGTGTACCTGTTATTAGCTTTCATTCTAAATATTTTTAAATTTCGTAAATATCGGATACCAATAAACCATTTTACACTATTTTTTATTTTTTCACAAAAACGTATTGAGAATTTGGGGAGTGGCTTAGAATCTGTAGTGGCTTAGATTCAATTATTCGGCATTACTACGGAAACCATGAGAATTTTTAACGATTATTATTCTGAAGGAAAATTCTATTAACTAAAAAACACTTCTACAGCGCATCTTATGATGTTTTATATAATCCCATCATATGTTGATTGAAAAGTGCTCATGCGCGGAAGAGTTTTATAACCCAATTAATTAACATCACTATTGAAAACTCTGTGCGTTTTTGTTCTTCCTTTCTTTGTCTTATCGAAAAGTTATCTAGCTTACACAAAATAATTCAGCGTCGCAGCTAGAGACTTTTGAAAAAATACAAAACAGAAGGGAGCAGTGCTTGCCACGTGTAGTTATATAAGTCCAAAACGTCGAGACACCTGTTGCAAAAGTTTTTGCCACTTTAAGGGTTGTCGTGTCCAGAATTTCAGAGCCGCCCAAATTATTAAGGTAATGATGAGAGCACGACAGTAAAATATTATTGTTTGCCGTGATGATCTCCACGCATCAACTTAATGAACGATTCTCAGCGTATTAGGGTATATTTAAATAAACTGAAATAAATTGCTGACATCAGAAATCCATTGTCTTCTTCGAAAACAAAGAGTGCAAATGAAAGATAAAGAATAAAAGTGACTACTTGCGTGATTTTTTGAGCAAACATTTCGAAGAAACATCATGTTTTCGTGGGAAAAAAAAGAAACAGTTTAATGCCCGGCTACTTGTTTTAACAATGTAAAAATGAACTGCATTAGTCAGCCAAATATAGCCACAAATTTATGTAAATATTTTTTTTCGAGTTATATAAATTATCAGACGATATAGAGAGTGTTTTTAACGTAACGCATTTTAAGTAACACTTAGAATGGTAGATTAATTGTTCTATTTGATAAAAATTTATTTAGTAGAAAATTTACAAAATTCTTTTTCTCCATTATTATTTCACAATCTGGTTACATTAGTATTATTTTTAAAATGTATTTGATCACTGAAATGATAGGAATAACAAAAATTTAAAATACATCCAACTCTTTTTTTTCAATTCCTACTATTAGCTCACTCTCTCTATGTATTTATTTATATATTTATCTTGTTCAAATTTTCAATCGTTAATAAAATACTTTCTATTCATCCAATCAAGTTAAAATAAATTTTTTTAAACTTGTAGTGGGTGACACTTGATGTTAATGTAATTTTTTCTAATATTAAATAATTAATTAAATTTAATTTAATTAATTACCCTTTTTCGACGCCAACTTAGATTCGTCTCTATTGTTTTTACTATATAACTGTTAAAACAAGACAAAAGTTGGCTTCGAAAACCTGTTTTTCAGCCAAATCGGGTGTGGATTGTAACAACACTGCAGACAAATAATGCTCTTTTTTCAATTCCTACAACCAGTTCACTCTCTCCTTATACATATATTTATATTACATATATATATATCTTATTCAAATTTTCAATCGTTAATAAAATACTTTCTATTCATCCAATCAAAGTAGGAATTGACTTAATTTTTTTTTATACGCGATAGATACGCTCCTCAGAAAACAGTGAAAAAAAAAATCGTGCAAAAAAATAGATGCGACATATAGTAAAGTTGGAGATCTGTCCCTCAACTTTAAAAAATCGTGTAAGAGGAAAAAACTCTAAATATTTTCTCAAAACAACGTGCAAAAAAAAAAAAAGAAAAGAAAATCCATGTTACGCATTTATAAAACAAAATCACAACTCATTTTTATTACAAAAAAAATTTAAATTAGTTTATAGTGACAATTTAGTCTATAAATGCAAACACCATACAAAAATTCAAGTTGAAATTAGGAATAAAACTGCCAACAACTTATTCATCGCTACTTGATAACAAGCGTGCACGTTTATTTCAAACTGGATCAAAAATGCTGTCATCAGTAGATGTGTCAGATACGAGTATGTCTAGCTCAACTATTGGCTTTGATTGAAATGAATGATTAAAAGAGTTCATTATTAACGGCTTTTAATAGAAAGAATTATATCATCAACACAAATTATACGGGATATTTCACCATCGATTTAAAACAAAACTTTTTAGAACTTTATTGATATTATTTATTATGTCCAACGAATTGAGCATTTTTGCACAAAATACAATTATTCTGGAGAACAAAATGCTGTGTTGTTGTTGTCGTGTGTTTTTATCCTGGGATACAAATGAAATGCGAGTGGAAGAACAGAACATACAATACAAACAGAAGAATATTGACATTTATTCCAAATGATGATCCCAGCACATAACAGTAGGGGTGCACTGCTTTCCATTCGAGACGGGAATCTAAGACAGGCGAAAGTTCGACTTCTTTTCCTGAAGAAGATACGAGTACCACCATGCCTTACTGGGGATTCAAACCCGAACCCGCGCGGTTACAAGGTGAGGGTCATATCCACCATATTGGCTGGGAGGCACAAAATGCTGTGTTCAACAAAATAAAAAAAAAAAAGTGGTTACACACACAAAAAAAAAAAGAAATTCCGGTATTTCCCGTAATTCCAGAAAAATAAAAAATTGTGAAGATTCGTAATGGAACAAAAAATTCGTGAACAATATTATATTTGTGAACCATGTTTTTTCAAAATCGTGTAAAAAAAAAAGAGTTGAGTGTAAGTGGAAGCAAATTTTAATCATATATGTGTAATTATCTTAACAATTCAAGTTATAGTTAAGTTTTTTTTTATGGAGAAGTTGTGGAAAATTAATGGAATTAAGTCCTCGGGAATAATATTTGAAAAATAAATTGGTATTTCTTCTAAGCAATCATGCTTCACATACACAACACGATAATTGCACTCTATGTATTTTATATTTCTCTACATATTACTGACTTTAAGTCAGGGGTGCTTAACTTTTTTTTCCCACCGGGCCACATACACACGATAGGTATTTCACGCGGGCCGCATACACATGACAGATATTTCATGTGGGCCGCACCATGCGGATAGTGTAAAAAGCACACTATAAGACCAAAGCAACATTGACGAAAAAAATTGATCAAAATATCGAAACTCATTTTTGGCTTTTATTTTAGTACTATATTAACTTTTCTATCAAACACACACAAAAAAATATTTATTATTATGAATTTTTACTGAGTTATGGAATAATTTCTAATATTTTGTTTCATCTGTGACCAAGCCTCTTGCTTACATTCTAATATTAAAAAAAATGATAGCAAAATTGATACATTTGATTGCTTGACTGATAGAATTTCTTGTTAAATTTTTTTTATATTGTTCTCCTATAAGTGAATTTCTTAGTGCAATGGGCCACTCAAAAAAAGGTTGGCGGGCCGCAGGTTGAGTATCACTGCTTTAAGTGGTTGCTGTAGCCAAACGGCCATAACAGCGAACAAGTACCCAACGTTATTTATGTTGAGTTATGAATTCGAGCCCTAGTTACACACAAGACCTACCGTCAAGAGTTGTTGAACTTCAAAGTCCTTACGTTGGTGTGGTGTAGAGGTTTAGACAGTGGGGGGTTAGTCATTTGACTGAAACTCAAAGGTACGAGGTCTCTCGTAAATAAACCTCGTATTGTATCGTAGTGGGAAGTTTATAAACCATCAGTACCAATCATGAGAGCCAATTTATTCAACTTATTGGGTTTCATATAATAGAAAAAAAAATCTTAAATTTCTTTCGAAGCGGTTCATTATGTGTTCAACAATTCAAGAGTGAACAATGCTGAGCATACCCATTTTATTTTAATTTTGAAAACAGGATTATCTGTAGTTTGATTGAATAATAAATCATCCAAATAACTAACACAGTTTAATTATCTAAAAGTCAGTGAAATGTTATTCTGGGAATGGGCAAGTTTCCTTAATATTATGGAAATAAATGTGATCTAAGATTTCAAGAGCTATAACTGGATTTAAAATGGTTCTTGTTGTCGTTTCTCCAAGTTTCATATAATATGTACAACGGGATTTTATCTAAAACTTTTTTTACATTTTATGTTTTTTAATGACAAATTTAAATCACACTATGGAAAATATTTTAGAGATTATTTATCTTAAACAATATGTATTTAATATTTAAAAAATATTTAAAGCATGTTAAACAGTATTTTGTAATTTTTTTTTATTTTAATAAATAGTTTTTCAATTATTTATTATCAAACTGCTTATTTTTAGACATTTTAAATAAAAAAAAAATGCTAAGTTTTAAAAATATATTTTTCGATGTTTATTATTGTACTTAAACAGAACAAAGTAGTCAAGTTTATTTAAAGATTTTTTTTCTTTTAAAACAAAACTTATATAAATATATGCGATTTTTTGAAAACTCATTAAGTACCACACATATTTTGATTCAAATATATATTCCCAGTTTGTCACTTTCGTTGTTTCCTCTGCTCCTCTTTTTATAAAACTTTAAAACCGACATTTGTCTATATATAAATAAATATTTTAAAATTATTTTGTTACGAATAAACTGTTCTAATATAAGAATTACATTACTATTGAAGCATGCATATTCTCTTGTGTTTATCAACTTTGGATAATGTTCTTATCACTTAGCAACTTTTAAGAGTTACAAAAATGAATTTTTGAATATCTAATTTGCTTTTTTTTAAATATCAAAATATTAGGATAGCCTTTTAACTATCAGAACTGTTACAGTTTTAAGCTTTAAATTTTAAAGCGAAAAATTAATTCTTCAGAAAAAAGAATGTAAATGTTGAATGCATATCCTTTAAAATAATTTTTCATCTTTCCATCAAAGATTGAATGAAATATGCCTCATTAACCAAGCTTAGTTAAGATTTTCCAATGACATTTTGATTAATGAACTTCTCTTTATACTTGTTATATAACGAATGACTGAATGAATAATGAATGAATTTTCTCAATAAATATGCAATATTTATGCAACTAAGTTGTGTCATATCTGACTGTTAATTAAATAAAAATTGTCATGTACAAATTATTCATTTGATTGAATTAATAAAATTCCATAAAAACTAATAATGCTCCGGATTGTATTTAGAGCGGTTGAGTGCAAGGACACGGTCGTTGCTATTTTTTAAATACCTGGCAGCAAAATGAAGGAATATCAGAAGAATACGTCTATGATACTTTCGAGGTCACGTCTGTTGCAGGCAATGCAAGATCGCCGCCCGTTTTTACGTTGTTTTGGCCTGTTATCATCTCGTGAGTATAATATGGCTTCGGTCAAGTTATTTCTTTTTTCAATTCCTACTATTAGCTCACAATCTCTCTATATCTTGTTCAAATTTTCAATCGTTAATAATAAGGTGACCATTATTTTTACAGTGAAAAGGAGGACGAAAAATTTAAGAAAAAAATTACAACTTAAATATGTGAAACGTTTTATTAATTCAAACAAAAATACGCTAATTACGCTTACATACTTTTTAATTATTATCTTAAACGAGTATTTTTCCCATTGGATGAATTTTTTTTTTGTCAATATATCATTTTTTTAATAAATCGGAAAGTTAGGGCAAAAAGTATTCTTTATACTGAATTTTACGGTAAGCACTGTAACTGAAATACTGACATTCAAATTTTGATTTCTCACTAGTCACTTCACAAAAATCATTACCAACTGAAAAAACCTCTTTCAACTGCTGCATTAGTTCCAGGGCAGCACAACGTAAATTCAAAAATAATAACTAAATTTTAATTTTCACACGGAATGTGTTCATTTTTGAAATGGTTAAGTATTTTCAACCCATCTTTTATCAATTTCAGCATGTTGATGTTCCAATTGTTTCAATTTATTACAATTTAAAAGTACATTCAGTCTTCCAATTTCATCAAACAAACCATTGTCAACGATTTTAATATCAGGCATTTCTTTTGATAAAAAATCAACATTGTTTTCTATATCTGCCCAATTTACTTGCAATGAAGTCAAAAAGCACCATTGAAAACTGTTATTTCCTGTGATATTTGTTTCAGACCATTCTTCGACATTTTGGAAATATGTTTGGTTCATCTCTGAAAATAGAGATTAACAGATCAATTTGAAAATATTGAAAAGGAGGACAAAAAGGAGGACATTTTTCGAGGAAGGACAGAACCTATAAAAGGAGGACTGTCTTCCCTAAAGCAGGATGTTTGGTCACCTTATTAATAAAATACATTTCAAAACGCTGAATTGGGCTGAAAGTTTATATACACTATTATTTTGGATGGCAATACAGTAATTTAATTATAATTAATAAAAAGGAATTGATTAAAATTATTTATTCAAAGAATTACAGAAGCAGCCAAGTTGGTCTCATTTTTGGCGACTTGTGTCAAAACTTTAAAAGGTTTTTTTTTCTCACATTTTAAAGCGCTTGTTTGAGCTGAAATGTTCTATACACGATTGTTTTGGGTGATAATACGATAATTTAATTATAATTAATTGACTGAAAATAAATATTTAAAGAATTACAGATACAGTCACGTTGGCTTCATTTTTGGCTACTTGGGTAAAAACTTTAAAAGATTTTTTTTTCTTCTCACGTTTTTTAAAGCATTCACTTGAATTGAAATTTATGATTGTTTTGGATAACAATACGATACCTTAAGGATAATTAATAAAAATTAATTACACTTAATATTGTGATTCTGTCTCATATGTATATATATATATTTATATTAATTGTAATTATTTGATAAAAAGTAACTAAAGTAAAATTTTTCTTTGCTGACCTAAGTAGAAATTGACTGAATTTTTTCTTTTATATATTACTTGTTTTTCAATTTTTCTTCTTCAATTCAGACAAAGTGCTTTATCTGAAGTTATCTGATTCTAAAAAGTATAATTTTGAACGTCATTATAATAACTATCAATAACTTGGAATGCAATTGTAATAAAAATAAAAACGTTTTTAATACACAGCTTTAAATTGTGAATTATTTAGTGTATAAAATAATCTTTTCTGTGATTGTAACTTATTTATAATAAGAACATAAGGGATTCTAGATCCTTTTTCAGAATCACAGTACAGTTCTGATGAAGTTTTCATCAAATCACAAGTTTAGTGAATGGAGTTTCAATAATTTAATTTACTGGGGTGTGCTACCTCTTAAAAAAAAACTTTAAAGATACAGTTACAGCATGACTAATACTAATATTTTACAGAAGACTTTCTTCAGTGTAGTGTTTCCTCCCCTCACCAGGGAGCGCACTATGCTCCTCTCCTGTAAGAATGTTTTCTTTGTTTCAGTAGACTGTCTTTTGGCAATGGTGCGTTAGGGCGGTGAGAAATTGCCCGCGTGGGTCTGTATAATTTAAATTTATTATTATGGTTTAAAGAAAATAAACGTGTCGTACTTAAATGATGCGTCTGTTGGATGAGTCTACATTTCGTACTCAGTATGTCAGAGGTTGAGTTAAAGATTCGCGTCTAAACATCGCCCTGAATTTTTTTTTTTAACAATTTATCTGACAGCCAAAAATATATATGCAAAGAAAGCAATTGGTTGAATTTATAAAAATTTGGTAGTAATGTGCTTTTGTGCAGCTCACAATATGGTATCATATAAAACTAATAACAATTACATACTGTCTCTTGTGATTACCTTTATAATTTCTCAGGAATACTCTATGTCAGGGGTGGGCAGACTTTTCCAGTGTACGGTCTATTTCTAATTTTTTCATGGTGTTGCGGTCCACCCAGTGGCGTAGATGTAGTGAGCTATGGTAAAGGTCTACATTTAATATTACCTAATAAAAAATACGGAATATGTACATAACTACAATAAAATACACTTTTAAGACAGCGTTTAAAGCAAAACGCAAGTTACATACATAATAATAATAGCCACAAATATAATATGAATCGATACATTTGTTACAAAACAATTCAAAATACATTAAAAAGTAAAAGATGTTCATCTGAAGTTAGTGCTTCTAGTTAGTGGCGTAACGGAGAATATTAGGGCCCCCTGCAAAGTCGGGTTTCGGGCCCCACCGGATCTTACAAAGGATTGCAAAACCATAACGTATCATAGGCTTTGGGCTCAACACGATGTGGGAGTAGCGGGGGAGTACGTTTCGCCACTGCTCCTAGTTATAAACAGTAAAATACTTAAATACTGTCAGCCAATCTTGAATGTTTCAGTATACATTTACTACTGCTAATCCTCAAGCGGTCACCCCAACATGTTTTGGCGGTCTACCGGTTGACCGCGATCGACTTAATGCCCACCCTTGCTGTATGTTGTACCGTTACGACACAATCGTAGACTCTACAGACAGTTAGACGACTTCGAACAGTGAGTGAATGAGTGAATATTAACGTCACACTATTCGGTTACTCGAGCGCTTTTGGTGACTGGCCTCGCAATTTTGAACCGTGGATAAGTAACGAGTTGGCACTCCCCTCTCCTAACTTCTACACTACACCAATGGGAGAACATTTGAGCCATATTTAATACGCATCGGCCTCCTTTGCACGGCGGTTCTTCAGCGATCCTGGGCTCGAACTCTCAGAACACAACGGTCACGATACCATTACCTTGACCACTAGGTTACCGAGCAACATGACTTCGAACAGAGACAAATAATTGGGATTTCGGCTGTTTATTCTACAACAGATGGTTACTTGGGCTGAACGAGATCGACTGTATGTTCTGGTAGTTAGGCGTGTTTCACACGAGGCAATTTTGTCAATTTCAGTCAACTCGTTTTCTGTAACTGATCCTCTTGTGTGATGAACGGAGAGAATTCCTTTGCCACGTGGTCCCAATTGACTAAAAAGGGAACACCGTAGGGGGAAAAGGAGTACCGGAGTCATTGGTACAATTTTTGAGTCCGAAAAATCAATAAAAAGCTTTCTATATTTTCAATACACAAGTATCTACGCGTGAAGAGCGTAGCTTCGACAATATCCTTTTAGTTCAGTCAAAACTAGTGGGGAGGAGAGAATGGGGTTTCTGAAGGTTTCACAAAAGGCAGTACCAGTTGACCATTTTTGAAGGGACCCAGGCGATTTTTATTCAAAGCTAGCACCCGATTATCTGCTCCTTCTTTTACGTAAGACACAGTTTGAGTCGTATGAACTTTTGAAAAGTCAAGATGCACAAACACTAGACAAAATTGGCTGGTTGTGAGAAAAATTCGAGCGTTTGGAGATACCCTTATCTAGCATTTCACGAGGCGGTTGAAGCAAGACACGCTTATAAAAATGTCTATTCCGAAACCTTTAACATAGACAAAAAGCCTTTTAGCGTCGTTTCGTGCCTTGTCACCAGTTATCAGAAGATTAGTGTTACATAGTATTAAGTGAAGATTTTTGCTTCAATTTTTAAGTATATGCCCATTGTATTCGTGTGTGAAGAAGGTCAAGTCAGTTTTACTAATACTGAGTTTTGCAAATACGTACAAACCTTTCTACCGATGATATATCTGGATGTATTATTTTCTATGGTAATAGGTCTTGCTTAGAACTGTAGCTGTGAAGGGATATATTGATGATATATCTTGAAAACTTGAATTGCCCTTTACAATATGTATATCCTCTTCCATGATCATTTTCAGCACCTTATGTTTTACATATTCTTTGATTGCCATTGTGCTCTTTAAGCCTTCTTGGGAGCTTCTTTAATTGATCTTTCGTTAAATTAAAAATAGTATATGACGTCGAAGGTCCCCAGATGGACCCACGATGGACTTATCAAAGATTTGGTGTAACAACTGAAGAATGAATCTTAAAATCTATCTCAGGATAAGATTGGGATTGTAAAAATTCATTCTCGTGCCTTACACATTCAAGCATATATCGCTTCCAAGAGATTTTTCACAGATATCTACTAATAATATCCGATGTGCATCTACTATCGATGAATGAATTTTAACTCCTTGAAAATTGTAATAACTTCATTACTAGAACAGTTATGTTAAAAATTGTGTAAATTCATTTTATATTATATTATATGGAGGTGTTTAAGGGATTGTATTTGGATTTTTTGAAAAATGTTAAACATATATTAAGACGCAAATTTTATCCTTTTTTAAACTTTGAATTTATTTAAGTTTATAATGTGATTCCTTTAAAAGTATTAGTTAAAAGAAATTTATACTTTTGGTTGACTTCAAATTGGCTTACACTATTTTCAAAATCAACAAAATGTGAAAAATCATACATTTATGAAATATTAAATATAAGATTTCAATTAAAGCAAGCCAATTTTTTTTCAAGCATCCGACGAGAGCTTAAATTAAAAATTATATATATAATTCAAACGTCCAACTTTGGTAGTGAGGTCGCCACTAGATGGTGCCACCATGAAATGGTTCTCACATTTGGAGATTTGCCGTGTCTGTAAGTGTGTGCTAAGTTGTTAAAATGCAGCCCGTTAAGAAAAAAAAAACCTTATGAAATTTGTATTAAGTATATCAAAAAAAAAATAATTAAGAAGTTCCTTTCATTATTTCTTCCATTTAAATTACTTTAGTCAAATGTTTATATTAATAGTGCCACTTCTTAATTTTTATCGTTATTTACCAAAACTCTAGTGAACGGAAGAAAATTTTTATTTCATTAACAGTGTTGTTACATATATAAAAATGAAGTACGGAATTTATGTAGTAGTATAACTTTTGAACTCCACAAGGACATAACATTTACGTCTTTTCGGAAAGTGAACTTGTACCACTTCCAAGGTAATTACAGATGCCCTTTCATTAAAGACGTAAATTTACAATGACAAAACGATGAAAATTTTGAAGGATTTTTTTTGAGGGAAACTCTGTTTATATATATAAAAAAACTTATAGCAAAGATTGTATTTATTGTTATCATTAACTCGCTTTTTCTCAAAACATTTCATCACTTTTTCTCAAAAATGGACTTACACCACTTTCAAAGAAAATGACTCACTTATTTAGTATAATACACGTACATAACGTTTCGATAAAAATGAGTAATACCTTTATTATATTCCAGAGTATTTTCGTATATGTAAAACAGTAATCCTTATTTTGGTACCTTTAATATATTGCTTGAAAAATAGATTCAAAAACAAAAGAAAAGGAGTAAAAAATAGAAAAGAAAAAGAATAGAAAACAAAAAAAGAAGTCTAAGAAATATTCTCCGAAAATAGATAACATATAAGATTAAACAGAAACATTATCTTATATAGATGAATTTCCAAGTTTATAAAATTGAAGACGACTACAGCTTTACACATATTTAAATTTTTACTTTTTTGTTGCAAGTGACATTAAGTTTGTAAAAAATAATAATACAATGTTTGATTCAGAAAAAAAAAAAATCGGAGAAAGGAATGTAATAGACTTTTAAGAAAGGGAAAGCTTAACAAAAGTATGTATTTGTTACGCATTGCTACTCAAGCGCTCGAACGCGTAAAGAAGGCAGGAAATGGAATCTGTCAAATTTGTGAGGAAAGTGTCGAATGTAAAGAACATAATGATGTACCAGGTTGAATTACGTTTGACTATTTATGGACAATTCATACATTAAGCGATCCAATCACTCAATGACACATTTTTTTACTATTTTTAGCTTCTCTAAAAGTGCAAAATGTAAAGCTGAAAAATATGTGAATTTTTATTAACGTCTCTCTATAAAGCAACAAGAGGCTTATTGAAAAATGCTAGAACAAGTAATATAAAAAAAATTTTAACGTCAATTCCTACTTAGGTCAACAAAGAAAAATTTTATTTTAGTTAATTTTATTGTGAATTGCTTACTATATATTAATAATTGGATTAATATATATTAATCCAATTATTATTACTATATATTAATAATTGGAATAATATTAATAATTGGATATAAGTAAAGAAATAAGCGTTACAATATTCTTAGATTATTTAAAACAATTTCATAAATGCTTCAGATCATATTTTCGTGTGCTTAATTAAAAAAAGTGCTAAAAACTATTTAGAACTTGATAAATATATTTTTAGATTTTGTAGAAATATCTTAAAAGATAAAAATAAAAAAAATTTCAGTCTTAAATATTTTTATAACTATTTCATATTTTAATAGTTTATTTATTTTGTACTTAATTTTTAATTTTTTAAATTAAAGTTCTTATAATTGATAATTTTAATAAATGATCATTTTAATTTTTATGTTCAAAATAAGTATTTAAGAAGTGATTTTATTATTCAAAATAATATGTTAAGTAATAATAGTTAAGTTTATATATATATAGTTTAGTTTCATAAGTAAATAATAGTTAAGTAAAATAAAAAAAATTAAGGATACTATTTGAACAGACCTTACAGAGATGCGAAAGAATAAAATTGTTGCAGATATTGAGCAACACGTACGCTTTTGATCTTAATTTAATAAAGATTGCTGCGAAATTACTAACGATTAGTAATTCTAAATTTAACTTGCACAGATTTTTAAAAAGTTTGATTATAAAGTATTATCAATGGATAATTAAAGTTTATTTTACGAAATTTTATTTATTTTTTTCGCTACTTTCAACTGAAACTTTTTTGTTGTTTCGGTTAGTAGAGCAATGAACAAAATATGCAAAGCTTTATTTAATACAGCAATTAAACCATTTAAAGAACCAAAATTTTATTTCCATGCGCTCATTCTGCGAACCGAAAAAAATCTTTACCAAAAAATTAGGCTGTTTTTTTTCTCCAATTCTTTTCGTTTATAATTTAATGACTATGTGCTTTAAAATCGATTGAGAGAACATTAAAACTCACACATAACCAATAAAATTACTTTTTTTAAATAAAACTCTAGATGAATTAAAAAACATCTTAAAAGTTAACATGATTATACATTTTTTTTTATTTTTAATAGGGGTGTGATTATATCTATTTACTGGTATAAAAGAGACTTTAAGAAATTATAGCAGTTGAAAAAGTCTTTTTTTCTTTTTTAAGTATGTCAACGATTTGACGAAATTGTTTATACAATTGATTTCAAAAACATTTATGAGGTCTATTTGTTATTTAAGCCATTTTTTAACATTAATAAATTTATTCCGGCATCATAAGATGGAATTTGTGGAATTAAAAAAAATTTTTTTTGAATAATATATGACTCACAACAAGTGTGACAAGAAATGCTCAAAAGCTACCCTAATGATTTCCTTAGCAAAAAACTGTTACTCATATCTAAAAAAATGCGTTACTGAAAAAATGACTTATTTTCAAAAAATTATAGGTTACATCACCGAAAAAAAGTTTTTGATATGTACTGATATAGAATCAAGCAAACGTGGTAATTTTTTTCTATGGCCTATCACGTTTTTAACTGTTTACATGGGATTTCCTTCCAACCTGATATCATCATCTAAGGGGTCATTAAGCAATACAAGGTTTGCCTTTCCACGCCCTGACCTTTTCTGTTTCAGTCAAATTCGGTTGAAATGCTAAAAGAAGAATCAACCGCAGAACCAAAGTAATTGGATGTGTAGGGGTAAAACCTAAAGCACCCGTAATAGTGTTCGGTTATAGTTATTAATACACCGCACACACACATAACTCGGTCAAAGGTCGCCGCCGTGTTTGCCAACTGAAAGAGAAAAAATAGTAGTAAAAGAACTGCCAAATCCATTCTTAACTTTCTCTTATCTCCTCCTTTTTAGACAGGCATCCTGCTAAGCGCGGGAAAATCCATCGTTACCTCGTGTGACTTGTGAGAATTTATAAAATCTTATAGCATAATTTGCTACAATCAACTTCGCATTATTTTTTTAAAGGGATTTCCTACTTTGAATTTGAAACAAAAGACTGTGTGCATCGTTCGTAAATCCTAAATTATTTCAAGGGGAATTTTTCTAAAAAAAATTAAAGATGGCGGTTATTTTTCGAACAAAATTTATGGACATAAATAATTCTATTCAAGATCATTTTTAGACTTAATTTTTTAAGCAAATAATTTTTTTTTTCTTGATAATCCATCATCCATCCACCATTTAAAACAGATTACGAAACACGCGCTTGCAAAATAGTTGTTTTTGACAGATGATGTTTCGGTAAAGATAGTTAAGGAACGCGCTCGCGCGCTGTGTTAATTGTAAGTCTTGACAGTAACCACTCAAAAGGATAATTAAGGGGCTTATTCAATTTAATATTTCTTTTAACTAATTTGACATGTAATTTATGAGTATATAATAGACAACAGGAAGAAATTTCAAAGTTGTTTTAACTAAGATATTTAAATTAGTTTCCATGTGTCATTTATCAGTGAATAATAATCGAAATAAAATGAAAACTTTTCAACCTGGTATAATATTAGTTTTAACGTCTAGTGCGTTTAGATAGCGTCTAGTGCGTTTGCGTTTTAGCTACTGGCGTAACTAGTTCTGAATGGGCTCAGTATCAAAATTCCTTTGGGGCTCCATTTTAGATATGAAAACCCTGTTAGTGGGATTGTAGTTACACATTTTGGGGCCCCTGTAGCTTGGGGGCCCCGTATCATTGATACGGCGGTAGCTATGCCTCTGGTTTTTGCCCAATAAAGTGTTAAAGTGTATGGTAATCTGAGGTTAAGATATATTATTAAAATACACTGTGTTTTGAATTGCTTAAACGCAAGTTTGTATTTATTTACGTATGTCATCAAGACTTTGATTCAAATTTCGGTTTAAAATTTTCTTCAATCAAAAGAAATCATCAAAAACACGATAATTATTATTTTTTTTAAGTAAGAGTTGTAAATCTCTTTTGTGAAATATCACATTTGACCAATAGTCGACTCTGTAGCTTAGAGATAGAGTGCCAGCTTCATAATTCTTAGATTGCGGGTTCGATCCTTGCTGGAATCTATAGGTTTTCACAATGCGAAAGTCATAGACATGCATGTCATATGATTATGTGGCATATAAGAGATCCTCTGAGTATATCAATTTGATTCTAGTACTCTCGGGAAAATTAAATCACAGCAATATTTAACATCTGACGCGAAAGCTTGAATTAAAATGAATTCAAGTGTTCAAATTTGGTAGTGAGAGCCACCATTAAATGGTGCTACCATAAAAAGGGCTTTCACATTTGGGGATTTGTAGAGATTCAGCTGCCAATTTGCAGTCCATTAGAAAAAAATCATTTAACCAATAAATAAATATGATGTTCAGTAATAGAAAATGTAGTGTTTCTAGCAATAAGCGAGAGATAGGTGACTTTTTATTTTATTTTAGAGAAGTATAATAAGTAATTAATAAGCACGTAGTTGTAATCTATAAAGTCACACTAATTTATCCTACAAGTCACTATATTATTATAAAATTTAATTATCATAATACAATTAGTTGTCTGTATTTGAAAAACTAATTATCTATCCTTAAAAATTGTGATACCCCCCTGCCCGGGGGTATCATCTCTTCAACCACGTGACCTAGGTTTGTAGTGATAAATGATTGACCACTCGAACCTTCCATAATAAATCTAGTTTATTATAGTCTCAATTTATATTAATCAATGCAACACAAGTCTTACTAGGAAAATCAGATCAGGAATGATACGACGTAATTATTAATAAAAAGTTAAATTAGTGTCTGAAATCCTACTCACTATCTTTGTGATAAATTAACCTCCGAATCTTTATCTATAGCAGATTCCCTAACTAGTTAGAGTCCGCTCTATAATTAAACTTTAATAATCAAACTCTTACCTATATCACACGGCGATTAGCAACCAAGCTTTATATCTCCCTCTTGTATTTTATTCCTTTAATATTAATCTTATATATATAGTATTATTATCCGACTTGATCCAACTTCTATGCAACTTTCTGGCTTCTAATCGACTTCTATATGGTTCCTATAATACTCTCCGGCCTCCAGCCGACTTTCCCGCTAATGCAAAAGTTCCAATATATATAATCACTCATTAATCTGCATATCGCGTTTTCTTCTATAGAAGGTTGGATTGAAAGGCCATTCTGGCCCCAAAGATTCCCCAAGAGGATTAGTGAAAGGCGCGATAAAGCCCCGTCACAAAATGAATATTATTTTCTAAAAGGTTGTTTCAGCATTCTACTAATCTCAAAATCCTCCATCACAAGAATGCCAGTTAAATGCGGAAAATTAATGTATTTTCTAATCTTTCGTTGTTTTTCGCTTAGAAAGTTCATTAGTACACCTATAATGGAGACAAAACTAAGACAAATAAGCAGTTATAGTAGTTTTTGGTGATTTTTCTATAGAATTTTTCCTTAAGTACGTTTATATTTTCCCTTTAAGGTCTTGGTTAGAGTTTTAAGACTATAGGCTTAGTTCTCAGAGTTTCTCAAACATTGGGGCTCCCCCCCTTGAGGGGCGTGACAACTCTACGAGGGGGGCGCGAGCATATTGAAAAGTCGAAAACAAAAGATTATTTAAAAAAATTATTAAGTTACTGAAAGTAAATAAACAAAATACATTCTTACATAATAAAAAATAAAATATGAATTTGCACTGATATATTATACTTATAAATGTATCAGTGCTACACGATGTTTTTTATAATTAATTTAACAATACTAAGTTAAAAACAAGTTTAATAATTACCATTGACCCCATGGGACTTTGTCAAATATAAAATAACATACAAAAATCAACACTTACCTTGATAATTTTTGTACGGTTTTGTAAGGGTATTAAAATAAAAAATCCCTTAACTGCCGATTAAAAGTTACGCGATTTGCTGCCCAATGTCAACCGTTTTCCACGTAGGCGCGCGTATGTGATGTATTGAGTGTGAGGGAAGGGGGAAGGAATAAAGAAGCAAATAACCTGAAATAAGTAAATCCTTCGCAAACATTGACAAGGTCCTTTTATTGCATTCTAAAGCCTTCGGAAATAATTTTATGGAAAGCAGTGCACAGAAAAGGTCTTACTTTGGAAAGACGTATATATACGTCCCGGGAAATTGACGCTTTGGCTAACAAAGATGTTTATATACTCCGGTGGCACTTAAGAGGTTAAAGTCGTATCATAGTTTTATCATCAAAGTATATTATTGAATTCAGTACATTATTATTGTTTGAGGGGGGCGAGAATAAAATTATGATTGAATATTGGGTCGCGAATATTGAAACTTTGAGAAGCACTGGCTTAGTTGATAGGTTGAACAGTGCTATTTAAAGTGTTAATCTGTAGTTCAGGTTTCTTACAGTGCTTTTATAAGCTATTCTTTGATTACCATATATGGAAACATTTTTTCCCCATCAAAATAAAAACTTCACTGTTCACTGTCATTGTTAAAAATTACTTACCTTCTGGTAACACATCAATCTGAACCAAAGACAACTAGATAAAAATTTTGTTGCTCAATCCGCTTTTTGCAAAATTCACCTCTTGTTCAAGAAATCTTTTTTTTTTATAATAATTTTTTGAAGTTCAAATAAATAGTGTACGATTTATTGTACTCTGCCGAATGTTGGGGTGGCGATGTACTCGAAAATACAATCTTGTGAGGTTTAAG
>BMAV01006883.1:291057-374308 GCA_019973955.1 Trichonephila inaurata madagascariensis
CTTGTGAGGTTTAAGTTCTTTTGGGGCAAAAAAATATTTAGTCAGGTGTTGATTGAAACTGATTTGTGTAGGTAGAATTATTCCGTTGATGAATCAGAAGAGATACGAATATATTGTGAAAAGAAACCCCGGGAGACTAGAATTTATTTATAATATGAAATACTGCATATATAGAGAGATTCTACTTTAATTTATATAATAATCTCTCATTTCCCCCCTAAATTTTACCAGTATATCGGAATTTTCATCAATGGTGGTATGCGTTAACTTAGAGTTCCAAAAAACAAAGTGAAAATACAAAAGCCTCAGAAGAAAAAAGGTGACCCATGTACTCAAATTTAATTTTCCATTTGTTTATACCCTCGAGAAACATTGTAATATCTCTAATCAACAGCTAGATATTAGGACATTTAAAATATCCAGCTGTTGATTAGAGATAATACAGAAAATTGTACATGTATAATTTAAAAATGAAGCATAAGAACAGTGTTAACTCTCTTGGCCTCTTTTAAGCAAATAAATTCATACCAGAAAATAAAACCTCAACGATTAAGAACAATGCTTCACCATGATTGAGCACGACATGAAGAGGCGATAAAAGTAAAAAGAATCTACATCTCGTGTTAATGAGATGACACTGTTGCAGCATTTTAGCATTTAAATCAAGAAAATGTCTTCTTGGAAGTGTCTGTGAAATCCTTCACCCGGAAGTCACGAGTTTAAAATCAGCTACTAAATAATGAGTGTGGTTTCCGACAATTTACAGCTCGTCTTCCTTTCTTGTCCTTCGAGAGAGTGTTGACTGGTCTAAATGTGGTCGGGTGTTTTGAAACGGAAAGTTTTTTTTAACACGCTAATTGCGACAATTATTCCTTGACCTGCAGCTTCTGACAACGACTCTTACCACATTGTTACAGATGGGAGTGCTTTTCGTTTAGTAAACAATTAGCAAGGTCTGACAGCGATCCTGAATGTGGCTGAATATCTTGTGGTCCATGAACCCAGGTTATTCTTGGTTTATTCTATAGATAAAAATGCTTTTTCCAAGAGAATTAGAGAAACGTGTGCTTCAGGAGTTAAAACATACTTAAATTTTTAATTGATTAAATATTTGAAAAATCTCTCTATATAAAAATTGATGTTTGTATATATGACATCGCTTCACTCCAACACCGTTCAACCGATCATTATGAAAATCGGAACGTATATGTACTTTTTTGTGGAGAAGGTTTTTGTGCTGACCTCTTTGTTGAAGCTCCTCCCCCCAGATTGTGCTACCAGGGCCGGCTCTAGTAGTTTTGCCGCCCCTCTCTCCAAAGCAAAAAATTATAATTCATATATATCAGTGACGCATACATGACTTTTTCAGGGGAAGGGAAGGGAAGGGGGTCCAAGGTCGAAAGTCCACCCTTTTCGCGTACCACACTCCAATACGCTGCTCAAAATATTATTTTGATTTTGTCGATTTTCGGGGGGGGGGGGAACAATAAAAAATTAACTATTGAATAAACATTTAGCATTAGTTCATAAAATTAATTATTAATAGCAAATACTTAGTTAAATTTTACGTATTATATACATAGGATTATAATCAATCGAAAAAAATCAAGGGCTTTGGGAGGTTCCCGACCCCGGAACCCCCTTGTGTGCGTTATTGATATATATATTGTTCTAAATCGAACCCTTCAAGTTTCAATGTAAAAGAAAACTGACATTAAACATACAGAGTACAAAATAAGGAAATAAGGTATGTTAAATGAAATATCAAATCCGCACCCAATAATATCTCAGAAAACGTATCAAATTTTTTCGTAACATAAAAAATATTTTCCAAATTTAATCCAAATGCCGCCCTTAAAACTTGCCGCCCCGGGCAGGGGTCCGGTTTGTCCGGCCCTAGAGCCACCCCTGGCGCTACAGCAAATCAACTTCTGCGCCGTTCAATCAATTTACCAAGCTGCCAACATGGCCGCCAAAAATGATGAGAACTTGGCTCTATCGACAACATTTCGCTATGTTTCCATTGAATCGCCATTATAATGTAAGGAAAGGCGTTTTTTGAGAATATTAAAATTTTAACATAAAATAATTACCACAAAAAATAATATTAACGTATTACACATCCAAAGATAAATTATATTTGCACTGTTTTTTAAGCGTTCATTACTCAATATTTGTAACAATGTGTTACTTTGGTTGACCAGAAATCAGCGTTGGCAAGTGTTTTCAAAAATCGACCCACAAGAGAGTTACGGGGTGTTATAAATAAAAATTTTTAAAAAATCCTTTTTATCAGCTATTAGATCTGCAGATTTCAAATTTAACAAATGTTTTTTTTGTTGTTGTTGTTCAGCTGAGATATACAAAAAGCTTTGTTTAATTTGCAATTTACATAAATCAACTCATTAAAAACTTTTTTTTCAATCTGTGTTGTTTAATTTTTCAATTCACCCGTGTGAAGAACGAATATACTAACTAGTAAATGATAAGTTGAAACAAAATAGGAGCCGTTTTCTTTGAAAGTGGTGTACGTCCATTTTATATTATGTGGAGATATTTACCACTTTCAAAGTAATTATTTTGTAATTTCAAGAACTACGAAAAAATTTATATTGACAAAATGACGAAAATTTTGGAAGATTTTTAGGGGGAACTGTTCAGAAGATTGCATTCAATATTATAATTAACTAACTTTTTATAGTCAAAAATGGACTTCCATCACTTTCAAAGAAATCGGGGATCATATATTGTAATTTAATTTAAAGATTTTGTAATAACATGTTTTGTTGCAATTTTATTTGTCATAAGTTATGAAAGGTTTAAGTATGAATAAGTTTTGGATATGTTTTTATTAAATTTTTTGGCTGGAAATAAACAGGAAAATATCTGACTCTGTGAGTCTTCGATAAATTATAGTCATAAAGTTATTTGGGCACCTCGTGCGGAAGATTCTTAATAATCCCTACAAAAGGAAATCTTAAGCGCATCTATCTAATCCAATGAAGAAATTCAAACAGTTAAAAAAAAAGAAATAATTAATTATTTCGTATGGCTCTGTGGCAACGATAATTTTTGTATCGCTTTGTTTTTATTCAATCGATTGCTGTATATAACGTTATCGTCTGATTTTATATTTGTTGTTCTAGTAGTTGTTCTATATGTTACGTGATTTGGTTTTGTTAATAAAATGAGATGGAAAAAAATTTAGTACCATCTTTTTGGAATTGAACAACACGGACTTAGGAGTAAGGAAATATATTACAAAAATAAAATTTGTATTTTAAGTCTTTATAGATGAGAGATTATAATCATAAAATAACTATTCTCATCTGACAATAAGATTTGCTGTTGATAGTTTTTCTCTGTATGAAAAATTAAGTATATTCTATCTTCTATTTTTTAATTTAATTCTATTGCCTTTAAATATTTTATAATTTTCAATACTTGTTTTTAGCAGATTTGGATTTATTTGGATTGGCTTAAATACTTATTTGATTATAAATATTTTTGAAGGAGATTAAATTGAACTTCATTGCCATAATTACAAACTGATAGTTTAATTAGTCGTCGTAAGTGAATAAGGTATATCCAAGACACTCATAGTCCATATTGCACTTAAAAGAATTGAAGTCCTTATGTGGATTTTACGAAAGGGAAAAAAAGATGTCCTCACCTACCCAGAATAAACATGTATTCTAAAATAATGATATTTTGAATGACATTCACTCTTAAGTTATGACTAAATGATAGAATTTATGAAAACCAGTAATTCATAATTTTTTTTCAAGAATATTTTTTGAAAAACTTTACTCTGTCAGCCAGATTTTCATTCGTTACTTAGTAAGTAATAATGAGTACTAAGTAATGAGAGAGAGTAAGTACATAATAGTTAATGAAATGAACTAGTTTATAATTTTTAAATGACGATATATACTGATAATTAAACCATTAATATTTTTATGGAGAATTTGTATAATATAGAAATAAGAGATGAAGATCAAATAAAGTGCATTTTAAAATGTATAACACATATAAAGATGCATTAAATTAAAAGAAACCGAAACAGGAATTATAGTTCAGTGGTAAAAATCATTAGTTATTATTATTATTATTTTTTTGCAGGATATGTTCAATTACCCTCGTTCGAATTATAATTCTTTCAAAGATCTTATCCATGGAACATTGGCAAATGGCTATATATTAAATGAAGCTGTAGTTAAAGATTAATGTACCTGTAGTGTTGAAATAATGTTTTCCAGATGAGGGGGTCACATCTGACCATGTTGTTCAGAAGTACTAGATTTTTTGTTAGTAATTAGTAATAGTATAACTTTACGTGACGCGTTAATCAAAATCGAATAATATTTTATAAAAAATTTAAAGGAATAATGATATGAAATAATTTTTTAATGCAATTTTTTGAATTTAAAAATCAAAGATGTATTACAAAAGCGGAAAAATGTACGATGTACTTCGTTTTTCGATGTTGTATTCTAAATTAAAACGCTTTTCAGCGCCTTCAGTTACAGCAGTCGCCCGTTGAATCACAGTAACCGTAAAAATATTTGTTTGTGATTTAAAAGGTAATAGAGAAATAAACATTGATAAGAAAGTAAGAGCTCATATTATATAGAAAAAGAGTAATTACTACTATATCAAAGTATTTGTTGTTGTTCTGCTTTATGTTTGATCTGAGTAAAAAGTAAGGACATATATGATAAACTGCTATAACTTGTCTCGGCTACTTCTCTTTGACTGATAACGGTCACTGATAACTGTGATTTAATACCGTAAAATATTTTTAGTGTATATTTACGATATATATGACCTTGTGTATGATATTATCATCTGGAATTTTGTTTATTTATTTATGTGTGTGTCTAAACGATTATTAACAACACATAGTTTCATTTTATATTTTTACTAGCTGTTCTTCGTACGGGTGAATTGAAAAATTAAACAATACAAATTTAAGGATATTAATTTTACGTGATTTGCAAATTAAACAACAACAACAAAAAAAAAAAGCTTTTTGCATAGCTCAGCTAAACAAAAAAACAAAAACAAACAAAAAAAAATTGTTAAACTTAAATTTTTTGTAGATTTAATAGCTGATAAAATGATTTTTTTATTTATAACGTCCCGTAACTTTCTTGTGGGTCTATTTTTGAAAACATTTTCCTAAGTCTCTCAGCAAAAGTAACACATTGTTACAAATTTTGTGTAATGAATGCTTAAAATAGTATAAATAATTCATTTCTGTTTATGTAAAACGTGAATATTATTTTCTGTTGTATTCATTTTACGTTAAAATTGTAATAATCGCAAGCAATGCCATATTATAAGGGCGATTCAATGGAAACATAGCGAAATGTTAGCGATAGAGCCCAGTTGTCATCATTTTTGACGACCCTGTTGGCAACTTGGCGAATGATTGAAGGGTGCAGAAGTGGATATGTTGTAGTGCCACCTGGTGGAGAGTTGTAACAAAGTGGATACCACAAAAACCTTCTCCACAAACAAATACATATATATGCCAATTTTCATAGTGATCGGTTGAACGGTGTTGGAGTGAAGCGAGGCCATATATACAAACATCCATTTTTATCGTACTCTATAGTTTTTGAGAAATAGGATTGATTTGCAATTGAATTATTTCTCCAAAATATTTCAGCAAACTACATCTTAAAATGAGGTTAATTCATGTGACGTCATTAGTCACATGATAGTGAAAGCCACGTGATTCTAGCCAATCAATTCAAAAACTCATGTGACGTCATAGTCACACGATAAAAACTATCTTGTGTTTCCAACTAATCAGTTCCCTCGCTCCGGTGTTGCCAAGTTTTGCTCTTTGCAGAAACTTTCTCTTGAAAAGTACATATGTATACAAAATGCATTTGATTTAAAAGTATAAGCATAAAATACGGCTTTTTTTAATTTAAAAAAAAAACTTTTTTGAAATTTTTTTTTTCCTAACATTTAAACATCTTTACCCAAATATGAAATTTGAAATTTTATCTGAGTTTTACAAATAGAACAAGTACAATTAGTTTAATGTTTGTTTTGAATTCAATGGAAAACACGTGTTTGTTTTTATCATGTGACTTTATGAATTAAGCCCATTGGGAACGTGAATCTAGATTCAAAGCTATCTTTTTGTATGTTTAATAAGTTCAGAAAATGAAAAATATACCAACTGGAAATCGCTCTCGCCTTATAATCATGAGTAAAAATTACGAGATCTATTACTAGTAGCCGTCTACATTTGAAACAGAGATTAAAACAATTTTGTCAAGAAGTAATTCATATAGGAAAAATATAGTTCGCCACATTTTTCAAGGACAATGTAATAAAATTATAAACATACACAAATGCAAGCAGTTAATTTATTTGTTAGTAACTTTTACCCGCGGCATCGCTCACGTTCATGTCTTTCAATAAATGCCATAATCATTATCATTAGAAAGTAAATAAAATAATATGATAATTTTTTTTAATTGCTTGACTTTGACCATTAAAATTTAAAAATTCTAAAATTGAGCTCAGTTTAAAAAACTGAAAAAAGATTTTATTATAATAATTAACAACAAAAATTCAAGATTCAACGGTAATTTTAAACAGAATGTGTAGTACGACCGCAGGTCAGTATTGTCGCGGGTATACCGGAAAATGCCACAGCAAATGCTATCTTCTGTTGTTTTTTTTTTGACGGACGACATTAATAATAAGTTTAGCAAAAACGTTTTTCCGGTTCCTTCAGGGTGTCGACAAAAAAAGAGTGCTCCACTGCCAGATTCTATTTTACTCAGCACACTTGATGGAAAAAGGATTTTAATCTGGAGTTAATTGAGGGATTAGTTCTGTTACTTGATGTTGAAATACTATAAAATCGTAATGTAATTCTCGAGTAATTTCATTATCTAAGTCACATTTCGGTCGACTCCTTACGGACCATTGTGAAAACATTATTTTCAATTATTGTTAGAGTTTCGTTGTAGATATGTTCATTGAAAGTCACATATCTGCAAGTATTTGCCGCAGTCTTCGCAAAATATCATCCGCCATCTACTCTTTGTACTTATTCCAAAGGGTTTGAGGATTAAAAAGATCTCAAGATGATACAAGTATTGCGTTCCCTAATTTTATTCCACGATTGGCATTGTATGACTTCCTCCATAGTAATATCTCCATATAAAATATCTAGGTTCAGTATAAGGCAGTGCTTCTAAAACTTTCAATACTCGTGACCCAATATTCAGTCATCATTTTCATCGCGCCCCCCTTCATATAATAACATTGTATTGAAGAAATTCAATAATACTATACTTTTATACTAAAGCTACAGAATGACTTTAACCTCTTATGTGCCACCGACGTATATAAACGTCTCGCTCAGCCAAAACATTAATCTTCTGGACGTATATATACGTCTTTCCGAAGTACGATCTTTTCTGGGCACTGCTATCCGTAAAATTATTCCGAAGGCTTTGGAATGCGATAAAAGTACCTTGACGGTCTATGTAAAGGATTTACTTATTTCAGAGGATTTTGCTTATTTATTCCTTTTCTCCTCCCCCCAAAAAACATCAAAATACGCGCGTCTACGTGGAAAACCGTGGCATTGGGGATCGAACCACGTAACTTTTAATCGGTAGTTAAGGAATTAATTATAAACTGTACAAAGTATAAGTGTTAATACAAGCCCATGGGGTCACTGGTAATTATTAAACTTGTTATTAACTTAGTATTGTTAAATTAATAATAAAATACATTGTACAGTACAGATACCTTTATAAGTGTATTATATCAGTGTAAATGTGTATTTTATATTTTATCATGTCAGAAAGTATTTTGTTTGCTTACTTTCAGCAAATTAGTAATGTTTTGAATAATCTTTACTTTTCAACTTTTCAATGTGCTTGCGCCCCCCTCGTAGAGTTATCACGCCCTTCAAGGGGGGGGGGGGGCGCCCCACAGTTTGAGAAACGCTGGTGTAAGGGAAAAATTTCGTGCAAAACATGGCCATATAATGGTATTATTTAAAAAAAAATTCCAAGTATTAAATATTCGATAAATCAAATTTTTTTATGAAATTGTCATTTAATATCACCATAGATCTTTCCATATCACGTTTCTTCACGTCACAGGGATACGGATCTGCAATAGATCCTTCATACCCTATCTGATAAACCTGAGTGGGAAAAACAAAGTTCACTGAGTCAGTTTAAGTGATCATATATTGTCTTTCCATATCATCCAATTTGTTAAAACTTTATATGTCATTTCTCTCTTTAAAAAGTGGGAGAAAATTTGCATTAAAATTTCTATGATTGTTGGAACAGAGAATATTTTAGTCAACTTGACGATAGTTCTCCAAGTTTGAGTTTGACATTTAATAAACGTAACGTAACAAATGTCTGACATCTAATAAAAAAAACATTTAAAAAATTGCTTTAAGTAAAGATGTTACATTACACTATGTTTCAGTTATTTGTTACAAATGTGAGAAAATTTTTATGAAAATTTCCGGTATTGTCAAAATGTATAACCTTGTGTGTGTGTGTGCACCAACTTGTAGGGGGGTAAGCAGTGCCCCGCGGTTTCACTCGCGTAGTTCCCGTTCCCGTAGGAGTACGGGGATAAAATATATCCTATGTTACTCGCTGATAATGTAGCTTTCCGTTTGTGAAAGAATTTTTAAAATCAGATTTAGTGGTTATTAGGCGTGAAAGCGTAACAAACAAACAAACTCACATTCGTTTCCATAATATTGTTAGGATAATTATGTAAGTAAAATAACTAAATATGAATAGTTGGTTTTCAATGAAGTAAAAATTCTAAAAAGATTAATAATTTCTTAGATAAATATAATAATTTAGATAATATATTACCATAGGCACATAAGAATAAAAGAGCCAGATTATCAGAATATTTTAAATTGTATTTAATCTGACAATGGATCAAAAATTTAATCCCACATTGATAGATCCCTCGATTTAAAAATAAATTTTGTAATTTATATTACTTAATATTAAAAACAGGTTTTTAAAAAGGTATCTGAAAATTTTGAAGCCTTTTTAATTATGGCAATAAAATCAAAACATACAAACATGGTTTTAGCACTTTTCTTATAAAAAATTAATATTTATTATTTACGAATGCTAAAGTAGGGCTATTTATTTAAAATAACTAATAAATAAAATAAAATAAATATAATAAAATAACTAATAATTCTAATAAATATGTTTACATATTGTAATTATTATTTGTATTAAATGTCATTCTAAATTTAATAACAACATACTTATACTGATCGCTGTTGTAAAATAAACAACCATACGATTAAAATAACACCAGATTTTAATCGAAATAATTTGTGGATAATCGGGATAATGTGAATTATTTGTATGACTAATAAATCTGCTGATTCTAAACCTTTTGTGACTATGATTTAGATGAATTCTAAGGGAACTAGTACTTTTTTCATGTTGATTGAAATCACAAATATAGGACATGACATTTCTCCCTATGACATTTATCTGACTAAAGCTTGCTTCAAAATTTCTAAATATTTTAAGACCGTGGTCTCAGCTCCCAGGCCACGGACCCATAACCGGTCCGTGGATCAGATAGAACCGGGCCGCACAAGGAATATGAAATTATTTTTATTATGTTTACTGTGGTGTGTATTTATCTCGGGTTTGTTCGATTTTTTTTTATCGAAATCTCTTTATTTTCCCTGTTTATATTCCTTTTTTGGTATAACTGCGTTTTATTCTGTGTGTGTGTGTGAAGGTATGTTTAAATAAAATTAAATTAATTACATTTAAATTAAGCAATAATTTTATCTAACATTAACCGGTCCGTGGAAATAAAAAAGGCCGTGGAGTACTACTTTAAGGTATCCGAACACGTTGAAATGACTTTAATTTTGATCAGAAATCACATTTTTGATTTTTTTTTATTGTATTGAAAAGGGCAATCCCCTTTTGCCTTTCCAAAATATATTATTTGATTTTCGTGTTTCGTAAAGGTCAAGTTACAATAATTTACCTAAAATCAGAAAAACCTGAAAAATGGTTCTTTAATTTACCAGAAGTGAGAATTTAAATGGTTCAAAATTTATCATGGGTAGTTTGTAAACTCAAAACGTATTTTTTCCATTAAACCTTTTAAGTTTATATTATTTTCTAGGGAATGTACTAAAATAATTCTTACTGTACTAATATTTTTTGAGTTACAGCCTGTTATCTCAATAATAACCTCATAAATGTGTCACATTTTTTATAATATTTATTCGACCAGCTCGAATATATTTTTAAATAAAACATTAAAATTTTAGTACATTCCCTAAATAAATACATGAAGTTCATTTTGGTAATACTTTTATGGATATTAGTAGCACGTTTATTACTTTTTCTCTAACTCCTTTAAAGTTTTTTTTTGAAAATTGCTAAAATTTCATTTATAATTGTGATTTTTGTAAATGTTAGATAATTTATTTCAAATGCTGCTGTGTGGGTGTGGTTAAGTATGGGTATTCATCGCTAAAAAATTATTTGTGTTTTAGTATACTATTTTTAAAAAAGTATTCCGAATGTGTGTGTTCATATAGTTTAAAGAAACTTTGCCGAAAAGGAAATAAGATTGGAATTAATGTCATTGTAAAGCTAGATGCATATGAACAAAAATTAAGGTTTTTCTGAAAAAAAATATAATAAAAATTTTGCTGTTGGTCTTAGTATCATTAATATGTGACTAACATTTCAGGGTTTTCTTGAAAGTGTAAATTAAAATATTCTTAGAAATATATATATATATACAATGATCGGATTATTCTATTCTGGATTTTTCCCAGATTGCATATTCCCAGATATTATAAGCAAGAAAAACAGTTTAAGTTAATCCTGGGCGTACCTTTTTCTAACATTAGAATTTTTTCTTTTATCTAGATTTCTTCCTGCGATAGCATTGTATCTTTGCTTGGTAAATTTATAGCAATAGATGCATCTAGGAAGGTTAAGGATCAAGAAAGGTAAAATATCCTACCGAGTTAAACGATTTTTCGCATACACTTTAGTGGATGTATTCATTGAAATAAATGGATGTTATGCCGGAAAACCATTAAGGGATTATAGAAATAATAGCTGTTGTGCTCAAAGTAGAGTCATAATTTTCGCTTCAATGCTTTCAACGAGGTTTTCAAGATGTTGTCTTTGAAAATTCATATAATATCAATTTAGTATATAAAAGCAATCTATACTTTCGTAGAATTTTTTTGAAATAATAATCACTTTTAGAATAGGAATTCATTGTTATTACTATTATTAATCGCAATAGTTATAGCAGTTGTATAGTTTTGAACTTTTGGCTCTAGAGCCTCGACTGGATATAAGTCCTTCGATTATAATGAAGACAGCTACAAAAGAAAATAATGCGAATTTTTACATGTTTGCATGTTTACTATTAAAAAAAGTGAAGGTAACTTCTGATTAACTCGAAGAATTTGTAGGGTGTTTACTCATATATGTCCAGTAATTCCAGTCTTTGTAGTGAGAAGTTGATTTGAATGCTGAAACTGATGTAAAAAGTGATTTCCATAACAACAAACAGTTATTCGTGACCTGATGATTTAAGGTATTTATCTTCATACTCTTTGATTATTCAAAAAGAAAGATCCCAGATTCTCTCCACTCTAAGGCGTTTCTTTTGCGATACTTGTTCTGGTATCAAATACATTCAGCGAAAATTAGGTATAATTCAGTAACCATTGTAATGCATTACCTCGACCTCTTGTACAGAAGACTTAACGTCTTAGCAAGTGTTATTGAAAGCATTGATTAGGGCTTCAGGTGAAAATATTTTGATAATTCTATAGCTATAGCTTTCACTAAAATGCTTAAGTAAATACTGGAAATTAAAAAAAAAAATAACTATAACCCCTTTTTGATTGAATCACTGCTGAATTCTCAGGGCGGAACGACCCTATGGAGAAGCATTGTATTTTCCTACAATTGTCATGAAAATCATTTTGAGCCACTTTGCAGCAATGATTTTGGATTGAATTCTTTTCCAAAATATGAAGATATTATGAAGAATTTTATATATCATCTACGAATAGGGAAGGCATAATTTGTGGTGTTTTATCATTAGTATATTGAAAGATTGCACACATAAGTTATTTCAAATATTTCTCGTTACATGATTCATCCCGAAAATAAAGACCATTTTTTTATAAGAAAAATGTAAAACATAATACCGGGTGTTTTTAAATGAATATCGGAGTTTTAACGCTTTATAGTATTTATTCCATATAACTTACAAGTACAATTCATACATCGAATGAAAGTGTAACTGAAACTGTTTTACCTACAAGCTTACAAATGTTCAATGTCAGGACCATTCGTCTCACGGCACACATTAAGTCGATAGGCGAGTTCATCCCAAACTTTGTTCAGTGTGTCTGAGGCAATTCTCACAACAGCTGCTTTAATCCTGCGTCTTAAGTCTGGAAGGTTAGCTGGTAGTGGTACGTACACACAATCCTTAATGAACCCCCACAGATAAAAATCACATGGTGTTAGATCGGGTAAACGTGGAGACCATGCGACATAAGTTTCATCGTGAGGCATTTTGTGGCCAATCCATTGGTTGGGTACAGTGATGTTCAATCAATCGCTTATTGAGAGATGCCAGTGTGGCGGTGCACCATCTTGCTACCAAATCACGTTTTCTGGCTCACTTTCTTCTAATTAAGGAAACAAACATAGTTGTAGAACATCATGGTAGGTAGAACCAGGTACAGCTGGCTCTCCGAAAACGAAAGGCCCATACACTTTACACCGAGATATGGTACGAAAAAACATTCAATTTAGGGGATTCTCGTTGCGATTCTAGCCCTTCGTGAGAATTTTCTAAGTTCCAGATGCGCGCATTATGGGCTTCAAGGTGTGAAACAGAATTGTTTTTTACTAATAAATATTGTGTTTGTCGCTTTTTTTTTTATAACAAACGGACTCTATTTTCTAGTTGGTCGTCTTATTATAAAATGTTAAAGATAAAAATTTGAGAGTTTAGAGAGGTCTTGAATAATTGAAAATAAAACTGATAGTTCCTTACATATATTTCTTCTTTGTATCAATTCAAATGAAAAATTATTGTATTCTTTTATAAGTTTTTATCTACTACCCAACGGAGTAGGTCTCTTCAACTTGGTAATATGTTAACTAAAATTAAAAGTTTTTCAAAGAAAGCTATTTTGAAAATCCATCTTAATTATTCTCTGTTTAATAAAAAAAAAATTAATGTTAAAAATTAACTTCAACTGTAGGCTGCTATGTAAAATTAATTAATTAATTATGCATTAAATGCAGTAAATTGTACGTTAAATTAACTTAACCTCAAAACTTTCACGTAACATGATGTAAAATCTAGGCTAAGGATTCTACCTCAGACCTCAGATGTTTTTGTCTCACCTGACCATGTTTCAGGGAGGGGGGAGGGATACAAATATACGTATGTATATAAAACCCATTGGGTCTATTTAATATGACGTTAAACTAAAAACAAGTAATATAAAAAAATTTTTATGTCAATTCCTACTTAGATCAACAAAGAAACATTTAATTTTAGCTACTTTTTATTAAATAGTTACAATTAATATAAATATGTATATACATAGGACAGAATCACAACATTAAGTGGTATGTAATTTTTATTCATTATCATTAAAGTATCGTATTGTCATCCAAAACAATCATGTCTATAAAATTTCAGTTCAATTCAATCCTTTAAAACGTGAGAAAAAAAAAAAAAACCTTTTCAAGTTTTGACACAAGTCGTCAAAAGGGTCGCTAAGTCACCACAAATGATGCCAACGTGGCTGTATTTGTAATTCTTTGAATAATTAGATTTAATCAATTAATTTTTATTAATTATAATTAAATTATTGTACTGTCATCCACAATAATCATGTATATAAAATTTCAGCTCAATTGAGCACTTTAAAATGTATTTTATTAACGATTGAAAATTCCACCAAGATAAATAAAAAAAAAATTTATAGAGACACGAGCTAATAGTAGAAATTGAATAAACCAGTTAACAAAATGTGAGTGACGTTTATTCAAATCGCCCACTTAGTTCATATATTTCAGAGTAATGTTAATTTCGTCTCGTAGAGATGCCTGCCTACTGCTATGTACTATTTGTGAGGTTGAGCAACTCTTGAGAATCAGGAAATATTGTGATCCCGTGCCTATGGCTCTTTTCTCAGCGCTAATGTCTAATAATAAATGTTTGTTATGATGCAGTTTTTTATAAATTTAAAGTTATTGTTCTATTTTAATGATACTGAAGGACGAATGAGAAAATCTACACTTCTTTCTACTTTTAGATTAATCTGACACACATCCTTTGCCTCCTTTGAACGGGTAATAAAATGACTGATATCAAAATAGACGGAATGACATTTCAACAAATGATTAGAAAAACTGAATTCACACATTGAAAAAAACCCCCATTTTTACACGTTTCAGTAATTCCCTTTTGTTTAGATATTGAATCATTGCGGTGAAATATTAAGAAGTGAATTTTGTTGTAACTTTATCTATTGTGAAATGATTTATCATTCTGAAAGACTGCATTACATGTAGTCAGACTTTTAATTTGATTTATTTTTCCGATCTATGACGAAAAATTGACGTACAAACTAAGCATCAAAGTCGCTACCTTAGTCGTACTTGATATATTTGGTGAAAAGTTAATGAAACATTCTACTAAACACTTTCATAGTGAAATGGAAGAGCAATAAATCCTTTTTAAATAATAAAAGCATTTTCTCTGACTTTTTAATTAAGTAATTCGTATAACAAAGGCGAGAAGTGCGTCTGAATGTTACACTGGCCCAATGCAATAACTCTATCGTTCCATGTTTACATTTTTCTCCGTTATTACTGTACTGCGTTTTTCTTTTTACATTTATTTTGTACAGGAAATTTTTTTTTGTTTTTTGCGCAACACTATAACACCTGAAAAGAACTTTTAAAAAGTGCGGTAAAACTAGGGTTGGTGGTGATCATCCAACTGCGCGGCGATATGTCAGAGATATATCGCCTACAGATGAAAAGAACCGAAACTGGACAGTGGATAATATTGCTCAGCATTTATGTAGGACAACTGGACGATAGATAATTCAGTTTACTCTAGCCATACTCCTTTATAAAGTGAAGTGGCCTTTTCACCCAATATCCTGAATGCTTCTATCGGTGGCATCGTTTACAGTGGTGTAATAAAAACAAAGGCTGAACATATCTTCAATAAAGTCACGCTCTCTCGATGAGAATCTTTTCTGTCTGAAAAGCTGTTTTTGACTCGAGTTTATTTGGAGGGCGGCAGGGACATTCACCCCCCTAATGAAATAAGGGAAAGAGACTATTGGGGTAATTCTGGCGTGCTTGGAGGGACATTATGATCAAATGAACGAATGAGCAGGTATTTTCAGTGTGCAGGTTTTTTTTAATCAGAGATCGTTACTGCGATGAAGTTACACTCTCCCTCGGGTTTCGGTTTCGCGGAGCCTTTGGTCGAAACTTCATTACAACGTATAGTTACACAAGTCCTGTGCTACTCAGGAGTTTCTAGGAAGTGCAATATATTCACTGAATGGATTGGTCAGCTGGATCCCATGATTTAAGAATTGTTAAACATCTGAGGAAGGCTTTCAGGATACGTATAGTGACGTGATAGTATACTTCGGGAGGCGATCAGTTTGGTAACTGACCTACAGATATTCTTTGAGGAATGGAAGCTCAAGAATTGTTGAATAATCTGGTGTTGAGTGTAAATGGATGGGGCCACGAAACCATTGCAATTAGGGGAGGTAATATCCGTTCGGTTTACTATTCTCCTTCTTGGCCAGACAATGTTTTGTTCTAATATCGTAAAGTCAATAAATCCTTCTTCCTGATTCATTCCATGCGATTTGTTTGCTGTTCTTTTTGTTTTACTGTTATGGTTCTTTAATCTTTTAGATACTACATTGTGCCTCTGTAGTTAGGGAGGTCTTAAGGCACTGAAGGAGGCTCGAAGGAGGGAGAGGGTAGGCTCGTCTCGTTCTGGATTCAGCTTGAATATCATGATCGGTATAATTTTAATCGTCAAATGTTATTCCTTGTTGTATTCACCGAAAAACTAGGAATTTCGAACCATGTGTCAACTGGCAACTGTTACAAGACCTCATTATTATGTCATGTCCGTTGTACATGTCTATGCCCAGTCGTAGACCTATTATTATACACAATCATGATTCATTTAGTCTAAAGGCAGCAGTCGGTCAAGCCGGTGAGTGTCTAGATTTGCGAGACTGTGAGGAGTTGCACATTTATTTGTTACGGGTTACCGTTCTCTCGAGTATTTGACAACGTATGCTGTATACCAGTGATGGTGAACCAGTAGCATGAGACTCAATATTTTGGGCGAACCACCAGTCAAAATGATTTGCCTTTTAGTTGAAAATAACAAAGTTCACTAACAAAATTCAAAATAGCAGTTAAAAATATCAAAGATTTAGATATATATGAGAAACCAGCCGAAGAAAAAGTTATTGAAGAATTTATTTCCGTAATTGATTCTTCAATCAAGGAATTTTCAGCTAGATTTTTTTCAGTTTAAAGAATAATCGAAACCACTCAAGTTTTTTATGTACCCTGTTGAGACTTCATTTGATAAACTGAACTTGTCCCAATTCGATTGGTATAAGAATTTGTAATGCAACTAATTGATTTCCAGTCTTGTTCAGTATGGATTCAGAAATTTATTGAGACAAGGAAAAAGTTGGAATTGATTGAAACAGAAAGAGTAGCACAAGCAATATAAGTAAAAATACCAGTATCAAAATTCTGGAAACATGGAATTCCCTTCCAGAGACATTTAACTGATTGAAGAAGCTGGCTCATGCTATTTTAACCATATTTTCAGCTACCTAAGTCTGAGAGTCATTGATTTCACAGAGAGGAATAACATAAAAGACTCGCTTAGAAACCGTTTCGCAGATGACTCCAATTCAGTAAGCATTCTGCAAAAAGTAACATCTTTCAATCCTAATATAAGTTATTTGTCGTCTAATCTGCAACAACAGAAGTCACACTAATGTTAATTTAATTTTAATTACACGTATAACTAAAACATTTACTATTATACAGTGAGAAATGTATTTTTTTCTGTAGTAAATAAAGAGTTTTGAGTTGTTAATATTTAGTTTTATTATTTCCCTAATAATTAAGAGCCAAAATTATTTGACGGAACGTATATATTTCATTAAACATTTCTTTATAAGAAATGACACGTCGATTCATAAAGGTCCACCACCCCTGCTATATACTGTCTACTTAAAAGGGTCGTAGGTGAGGCCGGCTTTTGCATAAGACTTCTTAAGATGTCTCAAGACGTCTTGAGGTGCCACTGTCTGTAGTATGAATTCCTGATGAATTTTTGCAGAATAATGGCTAAATTAGAAAAGTTGATTAAGTTTTAGATACTAATGTAAACTGAATATTGAAGCATACGGAAGGAAAACACTATTTCATAAAATGAGCAGTAAGAGTTACTTTTTTAAGGCTTCAGGTTTCACATTTGTTCATTTTTGTTTAAATAATGGGCCATTCCATTATGTGACTAGTCCATCATATATCTTACAAAACATTTTCTTGCCTGAAAAGTTGCTTAAGCGGATGCAATAACCGTGCTGATTAAACAGTTATCAGGATTTATATAAGGGTTGCCCAAATGAAAAGTGGACAAGTTGAATAAAAAGAATGCCTTTATTGGAAATCAAAATAAACCGCCATTGGTGTTGTGACTCAGGTACCATAGTTCGGGCAGCAGATCATTCTAAAAAGGACGTGGTTGATATTTGAAAAAACTCTGTCCAACTTCCCTCACTTTGTCGTTCAAAATGAAACGTAACTCTCTTACGTGGCCTAGGGGCATAGAAGTCACATAGTGACAAATCCGGACTGTACTGTGAGTGTTCTACCATTTCCCAATGGATTTTTTTAAAGTTACCCTGGTTTCATGAGAGACGTGTGGGCATTCATTGCCATGGAGATCCCGTATTCTTTGTCACTCTTCTTTTAAACTTTTACACCAATTGTCTCCAGACGTTTGACCTAAACAGTGTTTGCTATAAACTGCCATTACTCTTCGATAGATGCCCGTATTAAACCCCCTCCTGCAATAAGAAAACCATACTACTACGCGTTATTCTGGTCTGGATGCATCCATGTACGACAGGATTTTACTTTCAATCTATTTCCTCTACTACAATCGATCAGGTGTCACCGTTGGATGCCGTATTCAATGTACACTTCTTACCGTGCACCTGCGGCAGGGATGGGCAGACTTTTCCAGGCGTACGGGCAACTTTTAATCTTTTCAAGGTGTTGCGGTCCACTCAATGGCGTAGGTGTGGTGAGGTAATAATATAAATAAGGAACATATACGGTATAAATAGGGAAACATACGGCAATTTTTGGTAATAAATACGGAATATGTACTTACATAAGTAAAATTAAAAACAAAAACAAAAACTCACTTTTAAAAACGCATTTAAAGTAAAACGCAAGAGATGCATACATAATTATAATAGCCACATATAAAAAATATCAACTGATGTATATTTACTACAGTGCTTCTCAAAGTTTCAATATTCGCGACCCAATATTCAATTACAATTTTCATCGCGCCCCCTCCCCCATACAATAACAATGTATTGAATTCAATAATACTATACTTTGATGCTAAAACTACGATACGACTGTAACCTTGAAAATACCACCGGCCTATATAAACATCTCGCTCAGCCAAAGCATTAATTTCCCCTGAAGTAAATATACGTCTGTCCGAAGGGAACTGTTCTGGAACTGTTATTAATAAAAATTTTTCGAAGCTTTGGGAATGCAATAAAATGACCTTGACAATGTTTGCGAAGGATTTATTACTTATTTCAGATTATTTCCTTCTTTACTCCTCCCCCTTCCCAATATATCTTATACTCGCGCCTGCGAGGGAAACGATAGGCTTTGGGAAGCTAATAGCGTAACTTTTATTCGGCAGTTAAGGGATTTATTATAAACCGCACAAATTATCAAGATAAGGATTACTTTTTGTATGTAATTTTATGTATGACAATTCCACATGGGGTCACTGGTAATTATTAAACTTGTTATTAATTTAGTATAGTTAAATCAATTTTAAAATACATTGTGTAGAGCACTGGTACATTTAGAAGTGTAATATATCATTATAAATGTGTATTTTATTTTTTACTATGTCATAATGTATTTTGTTTGTTTACTTTCAATAAATTATTATTTTTTTTTTAAGTAATCTTCTGTTTTCGACTTTTCAATATGCTCGCGCCCCTCTCGTAGAGTTGTCACGCCCCTCAAGGGGGGTGCGCCCCATAGTTTGAGAAACGCTGATTTACTATTAAACAATTCAAAAAACATTAAGGAATAAAATATGTCCATCTAAAGATAGTATTCATAGTTATAGTCAGTAAAAGACACACACACACATAGCCTGTATACAGTGAGACAATTTTGAATATTCTGGTATATAATTACTGTTTTATATCTTCAGGTGATCACCCCAAGATGTCTTGGCGGTACACCAGTCGATCGCGGTCGACCTAATGCCTTCCTCTGTCCTATAGCACCCTTTGGTGGCTCTACTATAGGTGTACTCATTCTGATACAATCGCATTAGTCCACTTTTCATTTGGGCAGCCCTTTTATATATAGACCTTATAACCCTCATTGTCACATATTTTTGAAAAATAATTTTCCATTATAATGATAAAACAAGTACGTTTAATAGTGTTTTGATAAATGTAGACTCTGACACTTCTGTAATTAATGTAGAAAGGCTCATAAGTAGGAGTATATCCTGTTTTGAAGAATTGCTTTCAAGGGAACTCGAAAGCTTCTAGAGTATCATAATATTCGTCACTTTTTTTGAAAAAAATTAAATTCGATTTTTCATTTTGTAGTTCGAGAAAAAGTGCATAAATTAGAGCTCGTTTTCTGTAATAGAATAAATTTATGGTAGACTATGATTAAACATTCAAAACGTAAAAAGAAATACAGTGTCCACAAAACCGCAAAATGATGAAACTGCTACATTAGAAGTCTTGATGCGTTTCCATTCTAAAATTGTTACGTAAATATATATTATAACGTTTTGTTTGAAGAAAAAGTTTCAAGGCTAGCCCCCTTCTGATGTATCCTGTGATCACAACAGTTTTTCTTTCCTTTTGTAGTTTTTCTGAAAAAACGAGTGATCAAATGGATATTATGAAACTGAATTTATCTATAAAAAAAAATAAATAAATGAAATCTTCTTTCTCAGTTTATGTTTATGAAATGTGTAAAGCAACAAGATTGCAAAGTGATTTTTACAGACCAGAGATGGATTATTACGTGCTGACAAAAACTTTTTTTCATGGCCATGTCAAGACCTTTGGTCTCTGTGTTATATGACATTCTAGATAGAAATGATCATAAAAATCACGTATCAACTTTTTATGCCTTTAAATATTTTATTGAAAATAAGATATTGAATAAATCTGATAAGCACAGAAAAATATTTAGGTCAAACAACTTGAAAATACTTCCAAAATAAGAGTTGTTAACTTTTCCAACAGTAGAAAACACGAGAAAGATCTTTTTAAGGGTGCTGAAGCATTAAGGTAAAACAAATAGCATATTTTTATTTCAAAAGCATGATAAAATGCCCTTTTTTTTAACTGCGTCAAAAATCGTTGTGTTAAAGCATAGTTCTTAGTTTCAACAACTGACTTGTTTTTTTAATACGTTAATAGTGTTCCAAAAAACTTAAAAAGTTGCTATTTTATATGAAAACTTTTTTCCGAGAAAAAATTAGAAATAAATATTTTAATTCCATGGAATACTTATCATTAGCTTTCTGCTTCACTGGGTATTTCACGATGTTGAATGGCTATATATATATTGTTTTTCAGTTGTTGATATCGAAATCCTATAGCATTAAGCTTTTGATTAAATTTTAAAAAAAAACGCTATTATAGTCCAGTGTTCTCCAACCTTTTTATCGCCGCGGACCGGTCAACGTTGGATAATTTTACCGCGGCCCGCTGAGGAGGAGGACATTGATTTTTTATATTTTACATTGTTTTGTTTTAATAATTTTATTATAATTGTGTATTTAAACGGGCCTTCAGAATAAAATGTAGCTACCCCAAAAATGAATATAAAGTTATTTAACAAGGAATATAAAGTGATTTTCATAAAAAGTATCCCAAACCCAAGAGAAATATGCCGCAGTAAATAAAATGGAAATAATTTAATGTTTCTTGTGCGGACCAGTAGTATTTGATCCGTGGACCGGGGGTTAGAGACCACTGTTATAGTCCTCGCGCCTTTTGATTTAACCCTTAAGTCGTTACGAACACGCCGAACTCATTCATCTCAATCTAACCCTCAAAGTTAAGGACGCACTGAATTCGTCCACCAGGATATTACAGTTTTAAACGTTACAAAACACGTGTATCACGTTATAAAGTAGTTATTTCTTTTATTAATGGGCGGCAACACAATGAATGATTTAGACTCAAATGCAATGTTTTCCAAGAATTAGAGCTTCATTTTTAAGTGAAAAATGGCATCAGTTTCAGGATTTCAAAAGCTAAAGGCAAATGATATGTCAAGTGATTCCGAAAGTGATTATTCTGATATTTTTGATAAAATTGATGAGAGGGACAATGAATCATTTTCTACTATAAATTTAGAATGTAAGGATGAGTCAGATAATTTGGATGTTGCACGAAAAGGGTTTATGCATATCACCTTGTTTTAAAATATATCACTCTCTAAGAAATATCCGAGTAAAAAACTCTGTATAATATGTTAAATATATATAAGAATATGCATTCTTAAAAATATGTTTTATTTAATACTAATTATTTTGATTAACTAATTATTTATTAGACATTATTATTTATTTAGAATTTTTATTTTGATTAGGATGTTAAACTCATGTGTTTTTTTAAAGGCTTCTTCTAATACCCATTATTTAAATAAAAGAACTCCTTGGAAGAAGCGAAACAAAATCCAACGCTGAGGTAAAATTCGAACGGGAAAAACTCAGTTGCGTAAGGGTTAAAAAGGAAAGCAGTTGAATTTCAAAAAATGAATGTTTTTTTTATCTTTTATGTGCATGTAATCCCCCCCGCCCATCCTTCCGTTTGGGATTCAATTTCCAATAAACTCGTTTATAGCGGATCTCTACTCAACAAAAGAAACATGTCTACCAAATTTCAAGTCTGTAAGCCTAATAATTCAAAAACGGGAAATTTCGGTTTTTTTTGCCCCCTTAACCCTTCTTGGAAGTTGTTCCGTTCAAGTCTGCATGCCTAATAGGTCCGGAGATCTCGTGATGAGCCAGTGCGCTTGTCTGTTTTCTGCCAAGGCGCAAGATACACCCTCCCATCGCGGAGGGGGGCAGAGTTCTAAGGACCCAAAGTAATGCTATGTAATGGTTTTGCAATCCTTTGTAAGTGAGGGGGTCCAGGGGAGTCCAAAACCTAACTTTGCAGGGGTTCCTAATATTCTCCGTTACGTAACTGCTTTTCTGCTATGTATAAAAAATCTAAAATTTGCATTTAGAATTTAAAAATTCTAAATGTACAATTTTAAAAATAGTATAGTTTTATTATGAAAAAGTTTATTTTACAATAAATATTTTATTTTAAGAGAGTAAAAAGAAATTAAATATTTTTCTTTTTCATAAAATAAAATAGAGAGAAAAGACTAACCTCAAACTAAAAAGAAAATTTCATTTTATTTATGCCAATTCCAAACTTACAGAAGCAATTTTTCTTTTTCTTAAAGAGTACAGGAGCTTTATCGAAATTTTTGTTGATGTGACCTGCTCATGAATCATGACCTTATGGAAACCGCATGCTTAATCAAATTCTCAAAGAAGCGGCATCCAATACCTTTTTCTTCCGATAACAACATGAAAAGAACATTTTTTTGTTTTCGCAGGCATTTCCTTTATGGTAATAGTGAATCTTTTACCATTACTCATCGTCTTTTTCAAAACATTTCCTTCATGATAAGGCAAAATTTTTTTCAATACTTTTTCTTTCCTTGTAAAAAAAAGCTTAACCGTGATAAATAGTTAAAAAAGACTACGGAAAATTCTTTTTAATCTATTACATTGACTATTCTAACACTTGATTCTTTGAGAGATTTTTATCACACTATTTGGAAAGACAGTCAGAATTGTAGGAAGTTGCTTACTGCTTTTATAGTTAACACAATACTGGCTCGATTTTAAAATTACGTTTTCGTGATAAAAAAATTTCACGTTCAAAAGGCATTCAACTTTTATTATTGAACAATTCTATCAGAAATCTGCTCAATGTTACTGAGGTTGATGATCCTTATATAACAGTGGTCACTTTCTCATCCATAATATCAATGAAAGGAAATATTTAAAATTGCAAGAATCCAAGCGATTGTCATGAAAATACAAAGCGTGTCAAGAAACGTGAACCGGAGACTGTTTTCGGAATCTTAGATGTATGCATAACTGTATTTGAATGTAAACACAAATTTCATAACAGTTCTTTAGAGGTTTAGTTTACTGCAACAAGAAATTCTGTGAAAAGAAAAGAAGATTAGTTTTTAAAATATGGTACTTTTACATTTAAGTTTTCTTTTGTGTGAGAGGATCCGTCTTTCACAACATAAAATCTAAATTTTCTGAATAATTTTTGTTTCAAATATTAATTATTCAATACATTGATGTAGGTACATTTTTCATCTTGATCAATGTAATATTCAAACTCACTTTTTATTGTTTTTTTATGTTTTATCTCTCTCTACATATGTGAAAAAAGATGTTTTTCGTGATGCCGTAATAAATTAACATAAGGTATAATTATGAATAATGAATTTAAATGAAGAGAAGCCCCAAGAACGATTTATTTGCCTTGTGGTCTCCCACTACCTTCCAGCGCTTTCTCGAAAAATTCGCCTACGTCATAGATCGTGACGTTATGGATTTCTCTAGTAATTTCCAGAAGCATCTACATGATCACCAAGTCGTCCAAAAATGGTTGCCAACATGGCCACTAAGTCGCCAAAAATGATACCAACTTCTCTGTATCGCCAATATTTTGCCAAATTTCTATTGAAATGTCCTTATAATGTAAGAAACGGCGTTGCTTGCGAATATTGCAATTTTTATCATAAAATAAATGCAACATAAAGTGATATTAATATGTTAAATATCCGAATATAAATTATATATTTACCCTATTTTAAGATTATTGCACTAACTATTTAAATTTATTTATTTTTTTCTGTTTACAATAAATTGAAAAAATAGAACTACATAACACTTGTACAATGGGTACTTACACAATTGTATAACTTGCACAATGGGGGTTGGTCCACCGTTAGGTGGATAGGGGGTACCCCCTCGTTCTAAATTCTTAAAAAAAATATACAATAAATATAATTTTTTGTTTTAAATGATTTAATATGCTCAAACGTTACACTGCATATATGTAACGCAAAATTTTTAAATTAAATAAATTTAAAATGAATAAACTTTTTCTCTAAAGCTCATAATGCGTGACCATTGCAGCATTTTAATTAAAAAATGCTAATTTTGCCCCACATAATAAATTTGAAAAATATTTACATTAACATTTGTTAAATATTTACGCTGCCATGAAGCATGAAAACACGATAACGCGATTTTGATAATTGAATGGCAGATATAAACGTCTATTAAAATTTGAAGGGATATGAATTTTTAAAAGTAATACACAGCATAGAAATTATTCATTTACTTGTAAAAGTGATATTCTTTTATTTTTTGATAGTAATGCAGATCTCGAAATCAATAATAAGTAGTTGATATAAACTTAAATTGAGCGTTTAAATGCCTTAATTATTTGAAATTTAAAATAATCTAACAAAGCATCAAAAATAAGAAAATCGTTGTAAATTACCAATTTTTTAAAATTTAATTAATCAATTTTAGGTGACGGTGATAACTCTTTAGCCTATATTTCACTCTTCTTCCCCACACCTAGGGAAAACTTAGAAACTCAGTTGAAGTTAACTCAGCTATTGGGGAAGATTTTTGATTTGTTTTATGTTAACGTTCTTTTAGGGCAGAACTACCAACTACTGGTGATGGAGCTCTAAATTTTGATTCACAATAAGATGACAAGGGAATATCTGATGTAGTGTCTTACTTATCAACCATTGACACTTTGCCGTTTCCGGACTCAAAGACTCATTTCATTTTTGATTTCGGCTCTCTGTATTACTAACAGACAGCCGAAACTAATGGGGGGATACAGATACCAAAAAGAAATTATTGTAGTGTATTGAAATTTCGGCAACATATTTAACTCATTGGTTTTTCATGATCACAAATTAAGGTAAGCACGAGAACAGCCATTTCAAATGGGTAATGATGGTACATTAATAATCTGTGTAACCACTAGGAGTTTAAATACAAACAAACAAATGTGCATTTCATTTTGTGATACAGGTGCCAAATGTCAGTTTCTGAGGTGGAAATACATACCTGTTGCACTCGGTCGATCAATAGATACGGTTAATGATGATTGGGAATTGCGTTAGAGTTTTCACCGAATGATGACCCATTTGTGCTCTATTGGTGAAAGACCTGGTGATCTAGCAGTCCAAGGCAACACGTCGAGCATGTTGGGTTACAACAGCGGTATGAGGGTGTACTTTATTCTCTTGGGAAACACTTACTTGAACACTGTTTGTAAATGGCAGCTCAATAGACTGAATCACCAATCTTATACATAAAATTCCAGCCAGGGTGTTTAGGACTACCATGAGGAGGTGTGAAGGGCTCACGCGTCTTTTCATTAACATGTCCTTTGGATTCTTTGGGGCCAGAATTAATGGCAACTCTTTTCCAACCAAACCCAAGAAGTGAAGCGTGAAGGAAGGACGCAAATTAGGAAGCTTTTAAATATCAGAAGTTAGAGTAAACGGTGTGGCATTTGGGGAATGTTATGATAATCAATGATTCAAGCGTGAAGAGGTTTGAGAAAGATTAAGTGACAGCTAACAGATGTTTTTCCCGACATAGAGCCATTAGGTCAAGGTGCATACCACTGCACTCCAGTAAAGACGCAACTTCCATTAATATTGGATCGGTCGATCGAAATTAAGGTAGGATTGATTATTTAATATTAGGATCTATGATATTATTGGAATTGAGTTTAGGCGAGTTAGTTATTGATAGTGGTTCGGGTTACGTTATTTCGGTATTATATATATTGTGTGTTTAGTCATCGTAGATTCTCTCCCTGATATTATTATTATTATCTAATCTGTTAGAAGTTTAAGTTTTAAGATCTTAATAAAGTCAAATTAAGATCATGGCCGCTTCTAGCTCTTTCGTTATTCCTACACCTCTAGCTCAAGCTGATAATCAAGGAGAATGGCACCCGAGGGAGGTAACTTTACAGAGGCTCCTGTTGTCATAGGAAATTGATCCCCGGAACATTACTGTAGTGTCTAGTTACCAATGCAACCATAACTTGTTTTCATCAGCAAGCACAATAGATCTCAATTCCATCCTCTAAGAAGCTCTAGATTGATACCACTGATGTTTCAACTGTCAATAGTTTTGGAGTCGGGGAAATTCATGCTACGGGGAGCTGTCCTTGAAATATCCGATCTGTAGCAGCTCATTGTGTCATTCCGCTTCCAACTGTATCTCTAATTTCTGCCGCCAACGCACAGCCATACCATCGGCAGCCATACGCTGAAAACGGCGATCTTACCTCTCAGTACTGCCAGTCTTCTTGAGGCAGTATCTACCCTTGACCACTACTGCAACAACCATTAACAGTGAATAAACTCCTGCCAAATCCTTCTGTATTATCACAGAAAGAAAATCCACCTTTTCTTAGCCTTATTATACGATCTCTTTCAAACAGAGAATTTCTTAGTCTTCTTAAAGGCATTTTTAACTCACTTCTCTCACTTTCTCAACTCAGTACATCAATCCTAAACAATAAATAACGCTCTCGAACTTTATATCTTTTATTTAAAGCTAACTTGATTTGCATGTTCCTAGTGGTCACATTTAGGCGCCTGGTGCAAAATTTAAATGCATGTCATCTTTCAGATGCATAAACACGCCTACCTAATTTCACAAGCACACCTTCTTCGCGATGTTTTTTTCCCCCTTCAGTGTATTTTGTCTGATGATCTTCGATGGAATCAGAGCACATCCAGTTATTAACTCAATGCGAACTTTACGTCTATGAAGCTTGTTATCTCATATGTGGCTTTCATCAAGAATAGTACAATATTTCGTAGTATAGTATCATTTATATCAATTTGTGTTTTAGGTTTATTTCAAACATTTTATAATTTCGTGCTTTATTGAAGTAAAAAAAAAATTGTCATAAAAAGTATACATAACAATAGAATTTCAGCAATCATGCTTTGGTTTATTGCTGTAGTTTTTATTTTAAATTATTTTTTTTAAATACAGACACCCGTATTCTGCATAAATACCCAAACTTTTAAACTGATTCAGGAATCAAAATATATTTAAGAAAGAATTTCGTAGGAATATAATAAATGTTTGATTACATTGATTCATTTTTTTAAGAAATTCTCAAAACTGAGGTCAATGAAAGGATGTAATGAGGTTAATTCATGTGACGTCATAGTCACATGATAGTGAAAGCTGCGTGATTCTAGCCAATCAATTCAAAACTCATGTGACGTCATAGTCACACGATAAAAACTATCTTGTGTTTCCAACTAATCAGTTCACGCGCTCCGGTGTTGCCAAGTTTTGCTCTTTGCAGAAACTTTCTCTTAAAAAGTACATATGTATACAAAATGCATTTTATTTAAAAGTATAAGCATAAGATATACGACTTTTTTTCAATTTAAAAAAATCTTTTTGAAGAAATTTTTTTCCCTAGTATTTAAACATCTTTACCCAAATATGAAATTTGAAATTTTATCTGAGTTTTACAAATAGAACAAGTACAATTAGTTTAATATTTGTTTTGAATTCAATGGAAAGCACGTGTTTGTTTTTATCATGTGACTTCATGAATCAAGCCCATTGAAATCAAATAGAAATTTTATTATTTTTACACTTTCAATACAAATTATTTTTAAATAGAGTATCATTTCTTTTCGAAATGATAAATAACAAATCAATTATTAATCCAATTTTTTAATTTATGGCCTCTTTTAAAATGTATAATTTACACATCTAAAATGCTATGTAATCTTTGAAGCGTGTCAATTATCAGTTCTTTCATTAAAACATTTAACTCTTTTAATATTTTACTTCCTGATATATCAGAAAATTTAAAAAATAATTCCACATATTTACATTTTTTGTTATTCATTTATTTAAAATAAAAGAAAACTCATAGATATTGTTTACATAAATATTTTTAAAACTATCGAACAATTTTCGCTTTCTTTGCTTTTAATAACATTATATAACACTTAATTTTTTAAAAATTCAGTTTTGAATTAATTTTGAGTTTTTATTCTCACAGGTAAATGTTTTTCAAGCAGAAGAAAAAGGAATACAATCACAAACAATTGATGGAATGTTCTTTACATTTTTATTAAATATTTCTCCTCAGATTTAAAAAAAATGCGATTACATTCTTAACTAAAAAAACTATTTCTACCAAGAAACAATTGATAATAACTATGTGGAGAATTATTTGGAATAATTTTCTCTCAAATGGTCTAAAACTTGATAAGTATCTTCCTATTTTTTAGTTTTTAAAGATATATATGATTTAGTTGAAATATATATTCAAATCAATTTCAATGCAAATTGTTTCGCATCATTGCTTGTTTCCGAATGGCAACGGTTTTTAATATTTTAGAGAGTGACAATCGTTTAATTGATCGTGCATTTAGAAGTTTACTGCTTCCTTTCTCATTCTAAAAAATTTATACCAGAAAAGTACAATTCATATGTATAAAAATATTTTTAAGTTTCATCAAACGAATTAAAATAAGAAGCTTCTAATACTAAAAAAATGGTTTTTATCGTATTAAGTAAGCGTTTATCATGTTATGTTAAAATGTTTTTTTAGTTATTTTAATCATCCCACAGTTTTTAAATTGTTTTATTATGCACTAAAATCATACTATTTACATTTTTTGTTTTGTATGTATCTTTATTTGTATAATTTCATTTTGTGATGATTAATATATGTATTTTTAATTTGAGTTTTTCCTCTTTTTATTTAAATGAACTTTTGAGTAATTTAAGATATTTTTGTGTTTTAATTTAGTAACGTGCATTTTAAATTTCAAAATAAAATAACTCTAAATTAAAATATTCACATTGTTGCTCCTTAATTATAGTTTTCATACTTTAAAAAAAATGGCAATTAATTTATTTCCATTTAGTAGATAAATAATGCTATTTAGTGCCAATGAAGTAACTAAAAAGTAACATTTTTAGTGAAATGTAGTTTAAAGTAACATTTTTAATAAAACTTTCAAATATTTTAATTTTATTTTTTTTTTGTTAGGAGGTATATGTATATATATATATAACTTTTTTTGTTTCTTATGTTTAATAGAACACATAAACGGGACTTTTTAAAATCAATATTGTAGTTTAAATTCTATTGAATAAATGTGTTCTTGTTACTGTATACATATTATTTATATACTTATTGAGTGTTTTTTAAATGTTATCTGTTTAACCAAATGGTTTATTCAATACTCAGTGAATATTTTTTGTTTTCATTTTGGCATTAATAGTTAACTAAAGGGTAACAGGATATAGTAGCAAATGAGGACGCAATTGAGACAACTTTTTGTGATTCTAAATTTAGAATAAGTATTTTTTTTTCGAATGGAAGCTAGAAGTCAAGTGATGCGTCTCTTATTTTACAATAAGTAAATATACCAATAATTTAATTAATATGTCTCTTTAACATAATTTAACTTATTGACACGTATCGTAACTTATTTTTCAGCAGAATATCTATTCTTCACTAAAAGAGGAAAAACACTTACACTATTATGTGCTAACATTATCAATATATAAGTTATTTATGCTAAATCTCACATTATGTTTGTATGCGACTAATTATTTTAATACAAAAAAGTTTGTTTTTATTAATGTCCGTTAAATACTGGTCCAAATTTATTATTAATATTGATAAATTGTCTATTATCTCTCACTTTGATTTTCTGTTATATTTCTAAAATTGTATGTGATTCTTGTGTATTCTAAAGTAACTGATTCCTAAATATATCAGATGCTCTCTACGATAGATATACTTCAATTTAAAAACATTTAAGGTATCCGACTACGTTCGGAACCGTGATTTTGCAAAAGCGTTTAAATGGATAATATTTATGATGTTTAGTGTCACTTAGATTAGAAAATGTATATAAAATGGTTTTAAGAATAGTATTACAATAAAAAAATTATTTAAGTACAATATTTTGACAAAAAAAGAACATAGAATGACCCGTTTTCAAAACATTCTCCTTTTTATGAAAAATGCTTCTATTATAATAATATTTTGCCTGTATATAGCTCAGATCTCTGTACAGAGGCTCAACTAGAATGTTTGAAATATATAACTTAGAAGTGGGTTTATCCATGTTTTACGACAACAGAGGGAAGAAATTTTAAGAGAAAAAAACACCGATAATTATTTCAATTCGTTGTAACTTTGAAAACAATGTGAATTTTTCAAAAATCTTAGTTGAGTCTTTGTACAGAAGTCTGAGCTACATACAGGCAAAATATTATTATAATAGAAGCATTTTTCACAAAAGGAAAACATTTTGAAGAAAGGTTATTCTAAGTTAATTTTTTGACGAAATATTGTATTTAAATAAATTTTTGTTTGTCAAAATGTCCTTAAAACAATTTTATACATGTATTCTAATCTAAGTGACACTAAATATCATGGAAATTATCCATTTATGCGCTTTTTAAAATCACGGTTCCGAACGTAGTAGGATACCTTAAAAAAAAATCATTCGGAATCATTTTTTTTGTGTGTCACTCGAACACAAAAACATCTATACACCTTCTTCATACGCAATTGTATATTTATAACACATCCTCATTTGCCTTCAAGGTGTTGCCAACTGCAGATGACTAAACGTTTACGGATCGAATTCAAACCGGATTCGCGACTCAAATCCGTGATCACAGCACCTAACTTGGAAAATTATTAACTCCTTTTTATAAACTGTCTAACATCAAATATTATCATTATTTTATCAAAAATATATTTCGATTATTCGTTATTATGATTTAAAAGTTAAAAATTTTCCTTCTACGTAATCAAGGAATTACAATGTAAAGTTTCTTTTTAAGGATTAACTCTTTGTTTGAGCCTGTATATTCTTAAATATTTATAAAATAAGATAAACGATTGAAAATATATACAAATTGATTTCTTAAAATATGTTATTTATTTGCCTTTAATCATACTGTAAAATACCAAATATATATTCTGTAAAATTTTAGTTTCTCATTTATATCTCAATTTCAATATGTTATTCAACAGAAGAACACGAACTAAATTTAAATGCTTTTACGTAAAAGTTTTAAATCTATTTTCTTATTTGAAATTGTGACGGGCTCACGCGTCCTTTGGGTTCTTTGGGGGCCAGAATTAATGGCAACTCTTTTCCAACCAAACCCAAGAAGTGAGGCGTGAAGGAAAGATGCAAATTAGGAAGCTTTTAAATATGAGAAGTTAGAGTAAGTGGTGTGGCACAATTTGGGGAATGTTATGATAGTCTGTGATTCAATTGTGTAGTGACAGCCAACAGAGGAATTCCGTGACAGAAAGCCCTTAGGTCAAGGTGCATACCATTACACTCCTGTGAACCACAACTGCAACTAGAATCAGATTGATCGCTACTTCATTCGATAGCAAGATAGGAGTGACTATTTAATATTCGGTTCTGTAAAAGCATTATAATTGAGCTTAGGCGAGTTTGTTATTGATAGTGGTCCGGGTTACGTTATTTCGGTATTATATATATTGTGTGTTTATCCACCGTAGATTCTCTCCCATATATTATTATTATCTAATATGTTAGAGGTTTAAGGTCTTAATAAAGTCATATTAAGATCATGGAAACTTCTAGTTCTTCATTTATTCCTACACCTCTAGCTCACGCTGATAATTTAGGAGAAGGGCACCCGAGGGGGGCAACTTCACAGAAATAAGGAACTATTAGTAAAAAAATACATTAGCATCTGCAACGTTTTAAGAATTCTTGGGATTCTAAGCACCTACGCAAAAGTAGGGCTTACCTGCAGCCCTTTTAAGTAGACAGTATAGCATACGTTGTCAAATGCTAGTACAAACGGTAACCTGTAACAAATAGATGTGCATGGCTCACCATCTCACAAACCAATTCGACCTAAGATTAGACACAGACGACTGTCATAACATAATAATGCGGTCTTGCCACTGTTGCAACTTGGCATTTTGTTTGAAGTTCTCAGTTTTGTGGAGAATATATCGGGAAATGACAATTTATTTTGGATCATGATCTTATTGAGGCAGAGGCCCATCCCTTAAAATGTCCCCGATTAATATACGTAAGTTGTCAATGAGTATTTGAAGAAACATGACTTGTGTGAATGTTATTCAAGAACAAAGTGGTAATACTTTTAAATATTTAATTCGATTATTGTCTAATTTTTTAACGAGTGTGATTGCAAGTTAAAAGTATCGATAATGTAAATTTAATTTATGTGATTAGGATTTATTATTTAATTTTAGAAACTTTCGATATTTTTTTAAGAAGATTTGAAAGGAAAGAAAAGATAACGTTTTGTTTTAAAAACTACGAGGTACGATTCAAAAGTTCCTGGACTGAGTCTATATCTTAAAAAATATTACCAATTAAATTGCTGAAACAAATCCTCCTTCGAAATAAGACCCTTGAGCAACAACACACTTTTTCCATCGCATGAAAAGGTCAACGAAACATTTCTGGAATCCATTTTTAGCCATGTCTTTTAATTCAGCCTACTGTAAGGTATTCGCCCATGGGTGATACCTTACTCCTAAGTTATCTTCGTGACCTAGAGGTGTGGGAGTGAATGAAGAACCAGGCGTTGCCATGATCTTAAAAAATGTCTTTATTAAGATCTTAACTTAAACGCTAACAATAATAATATTTATATTATAACTTAGCGGATCTGAGGTGAGAAAACACATAATACGTATTACCAAATAAGCGTGACTTTAATCACTTTCTTCCCGCCTATTCCTAATCTCAACTTATACACACAGTCCTAATAGATAACAGAACTATCATACTTTAATCTCTTGTTTAACCGCAATCCTCTCGGATCCTAAAAATCTTTTGTTTATCTCGCGTGGAATAGTATCCACCTTGGCTTGATCTCTCTATCACGGATAGCTTCACACTCAATAACGGCTTTCTTCTCTTCCTTCAGTTCACGCGCTTAACCTCATACTAGCATAATTACTTCCCAATAGGTCATACGCTTGCGTTAAACTTCTGCTATTTAAAAGGTTTCCCATTTGCATATTCACGCTTCGCTTCTGGATTTGGTTAGAAAGAATTTGCCTTTTTCGGCCCCAAAGAACCCAAGAGGAATTTTTAGTGGAAAACGCGATGACCCCGTCACATTGCGATTCACGTTTAATTTCATCTGCAGATCGAAATCGACGACCCTGAAAGCGACGTGCCGCTTCTGGAAGTAGCAGGGAGTGAAATCAGGAGAGTAAGGAGTATGTGGCAAAACAGTTGTTTTCACCCCATCGTTGTTTGAAGTCTGTTCGTACGTATTACCCCAGAAACCTTTTCGATGTTACCTGTTTTGCCGGAAGTCTGCGGACGTCCAGAGTGTCCGTCGTCTTCGACATTTTTCCTGCTTTCCCTGAAACGTCGACGCCACTCAAAAGCTTGCTTTCGCAATAATGTATCACTGCTGTTCATATGCTTCAACATTTCGTAAGACTCAGTAGCACTCTAAAAATATACTTTCTATAAAATCTGATATTCATTCTCTGCTATACAAACGTCATTTCTTCCAATCGCCGGTTACTATATGCACCCGCTTATAAAATACGAAGCCATGACAAGCCATTGAGCATTTGATTTAGGACCCTTTTAGAAAAAAAAAGAAAAGCACAGTAACACAGAAACGTTACCGTAGTTACTCTACTGCAGGCATTTTTCGTGTTATAGGCTCAACCCGGGAACTTTTAAACCCTACCTCGTTTATATTGTTGCAACATCATACTAAAATTTTAGTATTGTATTAATATCGTTCTCTACATCAGAGGTGGCCAACCCAAATGACCTCGCGGGCCACTTCGGAAGAACTTTACAAACCTGCGTTCTGCATATAAAAATATATATTTCTTTATTTTAGATTTGTGGATCCATTACAATCATTTGTTGGAGTGAAAATTTAAAACAGACTGATATATTTGTATGGTTTTCATTGTTTTTCATGTATACAAACATAGATAGTATAATAATAATAATAATGCAATGATTAAATAATGTTTAATTTATTTAATTAGTGAGATATCTATTTCTCAACTTTTTCACTTAGTTTTGGCAAGTCGATCGCAATGCATGTGTATTTGTGTATCATAATTGATGTTGCAGATTTTCGCGAGTTAAGTTTGAGCACGATTTATGTTTGATAAGTTTCAATTTAAATACAATATTTTGGCAAAAAATCAACTTAGAATAATCTTTTTTTCATGTTCTCCTTTTATAAAAAATGCTTTTAAAATAATAATATTTCACACACACACACACACACACTTATATAAAGTAAAGACTTCTCCAGAGACTGAACTAGGGTTTTTGAAAAATTCACATTATTTTCAGAGTTACCACCCATTGAAATAATTATTGGCGTTTTTTTCTTAAAATTGCTCCCCTCTGTTGTCGTAAAACATGGATAAACCCACTTCTAAGTTATATATTTCAAAAATTCTAGTTGAGCCTCTGTAGAGGGGTCTGAACTATATACAGGCAAAACATTATTATAATAGAAACATTTTTCACAAAAAGGAGAATATTTTGAAAATGGGTCATTCTAGGTTCATTTTTGTCAAAATATTGTACTTAAATAGAGTTTTTTTATTGTAATACTATTCTTAAAACAATTTTATATACATTTTCTAATCTGACACTAAATATCACAAATACTATCCATTTATGCGCTTTTGCCAAATCACGGTTCCGAACGTAGTCGGATATCTTAAACAAAAAATATTGTACAAAATAGTCGAATTTTGTAAAGTTGTAAAGAATCTCGTGGGCCGCGAGGTGGACACGCCTGTTCTGCCTGATAACAACATCGTATTTAATTCCTCACTGACTTTTCACTAGATAATTTTTGTTCTAACTTGATTTAATGTTAGCAGCAGCAATCACATTGCCATTACTGAAGAATTTTTCTGCAACTCTGACTCTATTCGCTTACACAAATCGCAAGCAAATGAGATTACATCTATCAATAATCCTAAAATCTTATTTTTGTTCATGTGTGACAAATATTTCAATTGGTGGAAGATATTGGATGAATTTTTTTTAAAGATGTTACTTAGGTTTTACCTTTAGACCTTCAGTGAGCCATTCTTTTGTATTTTAAGAGAATATCTTGATTTTTCATTGATTTTCCTGAATAGATTAGTCTGTTTTTTGCTTCATAGAGTAAAACTGTAATAATATCCTTGTTAAGACTTTATGACAGAGTGATTTTTTCAGCTGTGCCTGTTATTCTGATTCTCAAATCTGATGTACAAGAGTTTTTCTCAAAAGAAAAACTCAGTGATCCTCTCTTTCCATCCCCCAGACACTTAGAAAAACCACAACGTGAAAAACATCAAGACGACACGGACTTCCAAGATAGCTTTATAAAAAAAGTTATACCAGTTTATAATTATTACAATGAAAATGAGTCATATATAAAATATGAGAATGCGTGTGTGTGTACGTCAAGTCCCTCGAAGAGTGTTTTGATGTGCCTTGGGCCATAGACAAGCAATTATCGTATGTTAAGTAGGTTATGATTGGAAACAAACACTTAGTCACCTGGTTCCTTTCCCCACCCAAGTCTTACACCTGCTATAAAATAGCTCTTTGACATTACTCATCTTACTGGCATTTCCATTTTGATTAAAAAAAAAACTTTGACTCAGTAACAATTATTAAAAAAGAGGATGTATCATATTTTTTTGTTTTGTTTTTTGCCTTGGTTCTAACTTTAGAATAAGATTACATTTCAATCACATTTTTACTCACTGGTATCAGCTCTCTTTTCTGGGTATTTTATGATGTTTTATGAATATATATTGTTTATATAAAAATTATTGGTATCTAAGTCCTAGAGCAGGGGTGGCGAACCTTTTTGGCCCAACGTGCCATTTTTTCTTTTAGAAATGTTTAAGGAGTTATAGACGTGCCGTCAAAGAATTTTGACTCGTGATTATTGAGAAAATAATAAAACTAAATACTAACAACCTAAAACTCTAATTACAACAAAAAAATACATTTGGCACAGCATAGTAAATGTTTTATTTATACGTGTAATCCGAATTCAAGTAACATTAATGTGAATTCTGTTGTAATAGATTAGATGACAATCAACTTATATTAGGATTGTAAGATGTTACTTTTACCAGCATGCAAGCTGAATTGGAGTCATCTTCCAAAATGTTTCTAAATGAGTCTTTAATGTTATTCTTCTCTGAAAATAATGACTCGCAGACATAGGTAGATGAAAATATGGTTAAAATAGCATGAGCCGGGTTTTTTCAACAGCTGAATTTATATGGAATCGAATTCCATGTTTCCAAAATTTCGTTACAAGCATTTTTACTTATATTGCTTGTTAATATTTCTGTTTTAATCACTTCCAACTTCCTCCTTTTTTCAACAAATTTTTGAATCCATATTGAACTAGACTGGAAAACAATCAGAGTTGCATTTCAAAAATTTTTAAATTTACCACCAATAGAATTGGGACAAATTCAGTTTATTAAATGAAGTCACATATCAAGGTACATAAAAAACTTGGTATTCAGCTAAGTATTAGGTTTCGTTATATGCAATACAAAAATGTGTCCTGTTTTGGAAAATTTTAGGCAAAATATTGACCAATTGAAGGTTAACCCAGTGATTCTTAAACTGTATAACACAGCCCCCTAGAGGGGCACGAAAACTCTACGCGGGGGAGGGTACAAGCAAGTAGAAAGTATAAAATTATTAATTTACTGAAAGGAAGCAAAACAAAATACATTTTGACTTAATAAAAACACTCAATGTTTTTCGCAAGCTGTTTTAGCTTAAAAAATTAGAAAGGAAAAGTAACATAATACATATCTTGTTACGTAAAAATAACTTATTTAAAATATCTTTTACTTAATAGTAACATATACAAAACTTAATACGTATCTTGATAGCTTATACAGTTTGTAATTATGATTGTTGGGTAGCCTTAGCTTCAAAGTCATTATTACTGCATTCAATACATTGTTATTGTATACGGGGCGATAAAAATTATGATTGAAAATTGGGTCGCAAATATTGAAAGTTTGAGAAGCAATGGATTAACCCCTAACTCACTGGCGTAGCTAGTCCTGAGTAGGCCTTGAATCAAATTATTTAAGGGCCTTTTTTGGATAATAAATAAAAATGGCACATTCATAAAACTTATTTGAAGACATCAAAATATTGCACTTGTTGGGGATCCTGTAGCTTGGGGGCCCCATATCATTGATACGGTTAATATGGCGATAGCTACGCCCTATTGTTTACACGGAGAAGAAAATATTATTAATCAGAACCTACCTATGTAGAAAGAAGGCTCTATGGCAGTGCTTTCTAACCTTTTTATGGCCATGGACCGGTCTACGTTTGATAATTTACCGCTGTCCAAAGAGGGTGAGATGTTGAATGTTTACATTTTAGTTTGTTTGGATTTCCTAATTTTAATTTAAATGTATTCAAATATGCCTTCAGAAGAAATTACAGTTACGCCAAAAAATGAATATAAAGTGTTTTCCGTGGAAAGCCGTACAAATCTAGAGAAATACACCACAGTAAGTAAAATATAAATAATTTAAAGTTTCTTGGACGGCCTGGTACCATTTGAACCCCGGACCGCGGTCCAGGGGTTGGGGACCACTGCTCTATGGAGTGTATATTAGGAGAAAAATAATTTTAAAAAATAATTTCAAAGCTTTATATTGCCAGAAAGAGGTTGAATTTTCGAAGAAATCAAAACAGAGTTAATTTTGTTTGAATGGTTTTAGACTTAAAATAAAATTTTCTACTGTATGAAAAACCAAAAGCGATGATTATTGATAAGCGAGTATTGCGTGTTTAGTGAATAGTACAAGTACATTGTAACATTTCATAACTCTAGCTGTCTCTCGCCTAAACGTCGAATCACTCCTATCCCAATTTTTTTCCATTTTCCGCTTTCTTGTGTACAATAAATTTGGCATTTTTTAAATTTAATATTAGAAAAGCCGTTAAATATATATGATATTTTGTTTGTAATTATTTAGTAGGAGTCCTCTCATGGCAATAAATATTAGAAGTACTGAACTACCTGTTTCTCTTTGATAAAAATTACATTGACTTTTCACATAGTACAAAGTGGTTTTGTGGAAAAAAGGATCAGCGGAAAAATGAAAACATCTTTTTTTACCTCATGCAAAAGAAAATTGCATTCGTGTTGAATAACTAGATTTTAGTGAACCTGAGGAAAAATGCAGTCTTTGAAAAGTTTGTCTAGGACGCCCTATGTGTGAGTGAATATAAGCGTCGCACTGTTCAGCTACACGAGGGCTTTTGGCGACGGACCTCGTAATTTTGAACCATGGTCAAGTGATGAGGACGACGCCTGAGCTGGAACTCCCTCTCCTAACTACCACACCAACAGGAGGACGTTTGAGCTCTCGTCAGATTTAACGTGCATCGCTCCCCTACACGGCGGGTCCTTAGTGGTACTGGGCTTGAACGCATGACATGTCTGCCATGATCCGATACCTTGACCACTGGGCTACCGCAGCCGTAGGACGCCCTATGAAGAAAAAAAAATGGAAAGCAGTATATAAATGCGAGGGATCCCAGAAATACTTATGCTTAGAATGAACTTTGAAAAATTTGTACTTATTGTCGCAATGTCATTGATTTCTGGATGCTTGCTGAATAATTTTCATTTTGAAAATTTAAATATTACGCGTAATTTTGTATTCCGTATATCTTTACTTACTTCAAATAATTCTCCAGCTGGGTGGCGTAGTTGGTTTGGTGCTTGTCTTATACTCTCAAGTTGGCGGGTTCGACCTCGGCCTAAGTCGGTGGATTTTTCATGATGCAAAATATCTACAGCGGCCATCTCGTTTGGTTTTGTGGCATATTAAAGATTCCTATAGTGTCTGTTTGGCTTGGTTGCTCTAGGCAAAACTAAAATCCTAGTACAATTTCACGTCGTGAGAGTTCAGGTGCCTCCCTTTGGGGAGGAAACTGGGTGTCAAAGTTACTTGCGGCGACTGGTATCCGCCTATATGGTGTCACACTAAAAAGTGATACCAGCTATTGGGAAATGTACTAGGTCTTTCTTAGTAGTTATTCCCTTTAGAAAGATAAAATATTTCTAAAATTTTAATAATAGAAAAGAAATGAAGTTCTTTTGGAGTTTAAAAAAATGAATATTATGAAATTATGTAAAATGTCGAAATGAAATCTAATTTCTTATGAATATTTAATTGTATTTATGAAACAGAAAAAGTTTAATTTAGTTAAATCTTAGTGGAGTTTTATATATATAAAAGTTTCGTCTTAGTTTCAAGAAAATCGTCTGCCTGATCAAGCAAATCGTCTGAAATTGCTCTACATCAGTCATATGACGAAATCCATTCGTAGTAGTTAAAGGTTAAATTTAAATAAAGCAATTGTGAAGATTTGGATAACTTTTCTTGGAAAGATGATAAGTTTCTAAGTAAGACCCCAAAAAACAAATTTAACAACAATAGTTTTTCGTAATCCTTCCAGAAAACTTTACTTTACATCATGCTCGAGTGCAATAGTCATATATGCAGAGAACAAAATACTTTTTTAATCTGTCGTTCTAAATAAAATCACAATACATTCGAGAATTGTCGTCATTTTCTGAATAAAATCCGTTACCTTTTCACTTTTATAAGCATTCATTGTGGGATTTTTCTGTCAATTTTAAGCAGTAGCCACCAAAAAACCAGGAAAAGTGTCTTCTTTTTAAATTTCATACTTTAAAGAAGTTAAGATATTTTAGTCACAGTGCAGCGCACATTTTTTGTCAGTGGAATTCCCAGAACTTGGTCACAGGAAAAATTTCAAAATTCATTCTCTCTCTATTGGGTAACCAAAGCAGATGAAAGTAAAATGGAATTTAATAGTTAATTTATTAAAGAAAATGGATATCAGAAAACTTTTTACATTTTTTTAATTGCTCATAATAAAAAAAAATTATATATATTATATTTAAATCTAGGAATATAAGTTTGATAATTATCATTCGATGTTTCTTTTCCTAAGTACACTTTGATTTCATTTTTTCAGAGAAACTTAAGCAGAGTAGGGTAAATTCATGACGGTCACATGATAAATGCAATCACGTGCTCTCCATTGTATTTAAAGCTGACATTAAGACTTGTACTTTCTGTTTCTAAATAAAGATGCAACTTTGAATTTGGTAATTTGGTAAAAATGTTCTATAATAAAAATTCTAAAATGTTTCTAAAAATTAAAAAAAAATCTCGTATTACGTGTGTACTTTTGAGTCTGTTATCTGTTTGAGTTATTTTTGTTGACTGATATGCTCTTTTTTGAAGAAAGTTTCTGTATGAAGCAAAAGATGGCAACAGCTTTGGCACATAAGATGATTGGCTTGAAACACGTGATTGCAGTAATCATGTGACTAATGACGTCATGAATTTAGCACATTGTAAAAAATTAAAGTGTCTTTTTCCCTTTAATAGATTTAATAGTGTAAAAAATTATAAAAAAATCTTGAGACATTTATTTTGTTTATTTTTAGGCAACAAAATAAGAAGTTAGAGAATATTTATGATAGACATCAAGCTAAAAACACCACAAACCACAGCACTACTTAGAAAACTTTTTACTTTGTTTAAACTCAAAACTCTTTTTTTTTAATGGCGGAAATGAGAGATCTATATTAATGTTTTGAGAAATTCAAATAAAATAATAAAAGGCATGAAAAAAAGTATCGATATGTTAGTAGTAAATTCGGAAAAATAAGTACTACTAAAATCAATACTGCGGGAATTAAGTGGTTTTAGGAGTTTAAACATGTTTCATTTCTGAGCATAAAACATTATTCTTTTTTGATGGCACATTCTTCTTGATCTTGTTTTTTATCGGTGAAATTTTGTACCAACTTCCTTGAATAATATTTCACTTCTCTTTCCCAGAAAAATCTGGGTGTTGGAGCGTTGTGGCGAAATTTTATTCAAAGAATAAAATTAACAAAATAAGACGAGTTGCAAGCAAAAAAAAAAAAGTTTGAAATATTCAAACAGATGTCTTAAGTGAGATGGATTTGATACTGTTTCAAAATATGCTTTGTGAGTTGGACGGTGGAAAAACCACTTTGGTGGCCTGGGAACAATTCGCTCTGTAAAGCGTTTTTCATAAATAGTTAAACTACAAGTTTCTACATTTATTATTTTGTAGAAGAGTATAAATACCGCTAATGAAATGATTACTTAGTAAATACTCTGATTTACTTAAAGTTGAATATGATTATTCAATTTTATTTTACTTACATATGTCGAATATATAAGGAAGAGCAGGAAAGGTTTGATATTTTTTGAGGAAACAAATACAAAAAACAATTGATTTCGTTGATAAGTTCAGAACTTTATTAACTTTGAAAATTAAATTGTGAACAAAACAAGTAATGTAAAAAATAATTTTTTAAAGTCAGTTCCTTCTTAGGTCAATAAAAATTTTTTTAATTTTAGTTAATTAAATTTAATTAAGAATTTAATTTTTGAAAAAAAATTTAATCAACAAGTGTCATACATGACAAGTTTTAAAAAAAATATACACTCATGGACAAAAAAATTAGCGCACCAAGCAATAACTGCGGGATCGTAACGAAACTTGGCATGAAATTACATGTCGAGGAGATATGCAAATGATTAGAAATGCAGTGTGACTGTGCATTAAGTATAGCCGATAGAGGGCGTTTAACGGCGTTCTACTTGGAGTATAAAGAAGGTAACCAAAGCTTGTTTGAGTGTGCTGAATCGTTTACAAACAAAGAGCTAAATTAGACATGCGATTACTTCGTTTTCGAAGACAATATGAGCAGCTGTCGCAGTTTGAGAGAGGGAGAATCATCAGCATGATGGATGCTGGGTGGTCAGCTAGGCAAGAAGCTCGTCAATTAGGTCACTCTGATTGTGTTGTGAAGAGGTGTTGGGACCAGTGGATCCGAGAGATGTCATTCACACGAAGACCAGGCTCAGGATGCCCTCGACAGAGGACGCCATCGAGAGGACCGCCACATCGTAAGAAATGCACGCGTACAGCCAATTACTTCATCGGCCGCCATCCAGGCACAGGTTGAACCTTCACTAGGGCCCTCTGTGTCTTCTCGAACCATACGAAAGCCCCTGGCTGAAGGACATTTGGGATCGCGGTGCCCATTACGTGTGCTGCCCTTGACGCCCACCCATCGACACCTCCATTTGGAGTGGTGCCGCGCACGAGGAAACTGGACTGCAGCGGAATGGAACCTGGTCGTCTTTAGTGACGAATCCAGATTCAATCTCAGCAGCGATGACAATCGTGTTCGTGTGGGGAGACCCCGTGGTGAACGCCTCAATCCTGCCTTTGCTTTACAGCGACAAACCGCTACTACAGTTGGTGTGATGTTATGGGAGTGCCATTGCCTACAATACACGTTCACCCCTAATATTGATCCGCGGCACCATGACAGCCCAGTGGTATGTCCATGACATCCTGCAACCATATGTGTTGCCACTCATGCAACGGCTCCCAGAAGCCATTTTTCAACACGACAATGCTCTGCTTCACACGGCAAGAGTGTCACAATACTGTTTTCACCCTGTTACTATCTTTCCTTGGCCTGCCCGATCCCCAAATTAGTCTCCAACCGAGCATATATGGAATCATTTGGGACGGCGAGTTGGGCATTCCACGAGTTTGAACGAACGAGAGACAAGGTTACAGCAAATACGGAACGAAATGTCTCAAGACCTCACACAGAGCTTGTATATCTCAGTGGCGATCGTATCGCATCGTGCACTCGCACTAGAGGGGTTCAACAGGGTATTAAATACTCGGTTCTTTTCCCTTTTTCTCTGAAATAAATGGCCCTTTTTCTTTGATTTTCTAATCATTTACTTATATCAAAGTAGTCATTACGTATGTAAAATTTCGTTTCATTTTGACGACTCCTTCTTGGTGCTCTAATTTTTTGTCCATGAGTATATTTGTGAAGTCAAGAAAAAATTTATTAGAAAAACTTACAGGTGCCATCTATTGAAGCTATTTCTAACTTCGTCAGGAATAACGCAAAATAAATTTAAAATTAAAAAATAAAATTTAATTAATAAATTAATATTTGAAAAACTGTATTAACATCAAGTGTCATCACTACAAGTTTAAAAAATGTAATTGTGTGTGTGTGTGTGTGAACTTGAGTGGATGAATAAAAGTTTTTTATTAACGATTGAAAATTTGAACACGATATATATATATCGTGTTCAAATTTTCAATCGTTAATATATATATATATATATATATATATATATATATAAGAGAGAGAGAGAGAGAGAGAGAGGAGAGAGTGAACCAATTGTAGGAGAATTGGGAAAAACAAAGCATCTTATGAACCAATAAGCTATCTTTTTTACAAATGTAAAATAAATCTAGAGTTTCAGATATATTTTAAATTATACTTTCGTAGTTAACAAAATTCAGATTAAATATTTAAAATTAGATTGGAAAAAATTTCTAACTTTGGACGCAAAAGGAATTGAGATGAATAATTGTTAGTGCCTGTTTATTTATAGCTTAATAAATATTTTAATGAAAAATAAGAAGTAAAACCATCTATTTCCAGTCAAGTACTTGTTGGATTTGAAAATTACACTATTTTTAAATAAGTGAAAGTAGCTTTTTAAAGTAAAAAATAAATTAAAATTTAAAAAAGCTAAAAACACTCTTTTATAGTTAATCGAACTAAGTTGTAACTTAATCTTTTAGTTGCCAAATCTGGAAATGGGATCTGGAATCAGTCGCCAAATGCGTGATGGGATCTGAAAATGGGAAATCTTTAGCCCTGATGATCCTGATCAGGACAATGGAACAAAATTATTAAATTATTGTATTGTCATCGGTCCTGTACAAATGAGCAAAATTTCGAATTACTCTGACATACAAGTAATTCCATTACATACAAGTGAAGCTTATAAAAGGTTTGATTGCGAAAGAAATAACTTGCTCTTTGAATAATCCAGTTTTGAAAACGAGTACCATTGTGAAGAATTCTTTCTGTACATTTACATTTAACTTTCAAAAAATATTTTTACGAAACTCAGTGATTTTTACTTAAAAAAAACTGTTTTATGTACTTTTCAATCATTTGGTAAAAATTCAAGTTTCTTATTGAGTGATGATTTTATGAACATTGCATTACGAAGCTATTGGCGATGATCCTCATGAATATGAACCATGGTCAAAAGACAAGGACTTTATATGACCTAGTACCTTACTGTTTTAACATCCAAAAACGTCAACATAGAGAATTAGAGCTTCCACAAATTTAATGTATATCAAGGTCTCCATAATTCTTTTTTACATGGCAGGTCTTAAGTATCATAAGAAATTTCTTAATGGTCTTAAGCTTTGAAAAATTTTTTTTCCTCTTATTCCACATCCATTTAAGTTCCAACAAATCTTCAGTTTTTCCTGAATGTTAGTAAACACAAAACACAGTTTTTGTACAAACTTTATTACATATATGTTACCGTTAAAGTGTGAAATCCGTTATTTCATAGAATAACTAGGTATTTAACGAAATAACCAGACACAAGTCAGTTAAAGTATATAAAATTATTGAATTCTACGCTTTAACTAGGTGTTCTATAGAATAACGATTACTTGATCGTTAAAGCATGAAATACAAAACTCAAAAGTTCTTAGAACAAGTTTTAGATAGTTTTAGTCAGATTTGAACCGTTTATAGTTGCTTTGGTGAAGAATTTTTCTGATTAGGAGCAAGAGATGGCCGAATAAAACAATTGTACTCTAAATTTCAGTTCAGTATATGTAATTGAGAAGAAATTTCCACGGAAGAAGTCCCGGATATTAACACAACGTTTATTTCTGTCGCAACAGCAGCTCAAAGTTGCGGCACTGGGCTAGGATTTAAAATGTGCTCGTGTAAAAAAAAATGTGTAACAGTGTGCTTGTTTAAAAAATAATAAGCAGTTCAATTCAAAGTGTCCTCACAGCAATCCTTGCTCTAATAAATAATGAAAAATAAAATAAAGGCATCTCATAAAAGTTTAACTAATATTCTCTTACATTTTTGTTTAAAAAAGTTATCACAATGTTTATATGAAGTTACAGATTTTCTTCCCAACATATATATTTTGATAACATTTAATTATATGTCTATTTCTGCAGTATAATTTTTTCCCCTTTCTGTTTATTTACTATTGTTAACAACATGAGCAGTAATAAATTAAATTATTTGCCTTTCCTTATTACTTGTCATCCGTAATAGGGATAAAGTGTATTTTTCGAGAGATTTTAGCTATTTATGATAAATTAATTTATAAAATTACTTTGAAATTGTTTATTTTTCACTTTAACGGTCTATCATTATTTATTACATAGAATAACTAGTTATTTCATAGAATAACTGAGTAAAGTATGAAATTTTTCATCTATTATATATTTTAACTGACTTATCTAGTATTTTCATACCTAGATATTCTATGAAATAACTGAATTATACACTTTAACGGTAACAGATATAATAATAATTTGTTACACTTCCACAATGAAATACGCTTGCCTCCGAAAGTCTGCGTACATGCAATTATCTTACGTGTTTATGCTTTAACCAACATTAAAATCTCGCTTTAGAAAATCAAAATACTTATCAGCAGTTCTTCAAAATTTCCTTATTCAAACAACAGCAACAAAATTAACCTTAACGAGAAAAATCAATGAATGACCACCAAATAATCTCCAACCATCCGCGCCAAAAGTCAACGTACACTCACAAAATAGAGCTTTTAAAGACCTTTTGTAAAATAATTGCACTAAAAATCGTGTTTTTAAGTTATTGTAATTTTCTTTTACGATTTATTTAGGATTTGAGATTTGAAAGCTTTTGCGGTTTCATGACAGGCAACAGAATAGAGATCGATATATTATTGAAAGAAAACTACTCATAGATCTTCAGAAAAGAGGAAAATTTTAAAGCAATTGTTGAAATTGTCAACAGGAGATATTCATTGATTCAAAAAGTGTTCATAAACTATAAATCAACTAAAATTTCAACGTCCAAGCCAAGATCTGGCCACCCGTCTTCAGTATCACCTCGAGAATCTTGCTTTGTAATACACTATAAAAATAGATCCAAGACTATAAGCTTCACAAATAGCTAAAAGTGTTGCTGAGATATTTAAAAAAAGTGTGACTTTAATTATAATTCGAAGAAAACTGAAAAAGGATGACTATCATGCCCGAATTGCATCGCAAGAAACCATTCATCTTTCGAATGAACAGAGCTAAGAGAATGACCTTTGCCAAAAAACAATTAAATGGGACACATTTCTTAGAAAAATGTAGTATATTCAATTGAAAGTAATGTTTGTAATTTAGCATCAAAAAACACAAAAATATGCATACAAAAATTCCTGGACAGATCTTAAGAAAGATAATCCTTTTTCGTTTGTCAAACATGGAGGAGGAGGCATAATGTTTCGGGAGGCATTGGAAGCCTTTTGGCTGGTAATCTGGAATTTATTGAATCAACAATGTACAAAATTGGTTACTTAAACTTATTGAAGTAAACTATCAGGGCATTTGCAGAGAAATTTGCGGTGAGTAATGATTTTTACTTTCAGCGGCACAAAAGTACCAAGCAAATGACTCACATTGTGAAGTCATTGTGAAGCCATGGTTGTTCTGACGTGTCCCAAACAAATTCCGAAAGTCAACCTAGTCCCCAGATCTAAGCACAATTCAGCATTTGTAGGATTTACTCGAGTGAATAATCAGGGAGAGCGTAATAACATCCAAAGAAATGTTCAAATCTGTCAGAGTAGAAAAATGGAACAAAATATCCACAGATGAAGCAACTAAGCCAGTTAAATCCCTACCAAATATGTTGAGAAAGTTATAGAAAGAACGGAATAGCTTAAAAAGTATTAACTTTCAGTTACAATCCATTATTGTAAAGATATTGTTGAAATCAATAAAAAATAGTATTGATTCAGAAAGACATTTTAATTAGCAATATTTGCATGAATATGAAAGATGATCGCCTGTACGCAGACTTTCGGAGGCAAGTGTATATCTTGAAAGATCTTTGTAATAATTTTACAGTTCTTCCAATTTAGATACTTCTCAAATATGTTATAATGTGTTAAAATATCCAAGTTTTCAAAATTAAGGTTACAAATACGAAACATGTGCATATTTCAGACAATAATCAATTTAAATTATTAAAATACATTCCAATACAATAAAGTATCTATAACACAATAAAGAAGAATAACAAAACTCAGAGATACTAATGGAATCGAACTGGGGGTTAAATATGACATTAGATATTTAAGTATTTTATTTCATTTAAAGTTTGTTTTCCCCATAGTGTTAGAAGTTTTGCAGTGGATCCCAAGACCGAAAATAAGGTTATTGGTCATTATTTGTGGTCTCACTAATCCATTCTTTAAATTTATGTGTCCTCTTGTTTTAGTTTACCCATAAAAAGAAAATTGTTTTCAAATGCTAGTCGGGAAAGCTTTCTTTCCATTTGTTTAAAAATCTAATTTCTATAACATTGTGTGGTATCGCTCCTTCTTCAAAGACACATAGTAGCTCATGACTATTCACTAAGATTACAGCTTTAAGGCTATCTTCGGTTAATGTTAAAGAAAAGGGGCCGAATTCGGAATATTTTTTCAGATTTAAAAGTACTCAAACATTAATATGTATTCTGACTACACTATCCTGCAGAGAATCACTTTTTTTTTTATCATACTACTCATTTTTATCCGAGTTTTAACACATTTTTTTCTTTTATAAAATGTGTTTTTCATTTTTTCCCTATACCGTAATGCTAAATGAGCTATCCCTTCACATGTTAAAAGGAAAAACTAATTATTTATGAAATATTTTGAAATTTTAAAAACACTATATTATAAACAAATGCATGAGTTACAATGTCACAAAGTTTTATAAAAATTGAGGCATTTTTTCTGTTTGAAAATGTGCTCCGCGTCAAGTTCACGTTCTCGTACATATGGCAAAAACAGCCTTAAAAAGGAAGGAATTCTCTCTTCCACTGGAAATGTGATCGAGTGCTCTAGTTTTTTTTCAAGTGAAGACTTCTCACGAATCCTACTGTAAATTAAATCTCGACTTTTCAATGACCAGTTATGTTATCTTCTACTAAAGAAACTTGGTTTTATTCGTAACATTTTTTTATGGATTAATTAGAATTGGTCACTCACATTTACTTAAAAAAAGAACTCTTTTAACTGCTTAATAATTATTAGATGTTTGCACTGGATTTATCACTACCCAAATTATGCATAACAATGATTTTTAAACTACCAACACTGTCTGTTTTAAGGTATCCGACTACGTTCGGAACCATGATTTTTAAAAAGCGCATAAATGGATAATTTTCATGATATTAAGTGTCTCTTAGATTAGAATACAAATATAAAATTGTTTCAAGGACATTATGACAAAAAAAAAATTATTTAAATACAATATTTTGGCAAAAAATTATCTTAGAATACCCTTTTTTCAAAATGTTCTCCTTCTGTAAAAAATGCTTCTATTGTATTAATATTTTGCCTGTATATAGCTCAGACCTCTGTACAGATGCTCAACTATGAATTTTGAAACATTCACATTATTTTCAGAGTTACCACCAATTGAAATAATTATTGGCGTTTTTTTCTTAAAATTGCTCCCCTTTGTTGTCGTAAAACATGGATAAACCCACTTTTAAGTTATATATTTCAAAAATTCTAGTTGAGCCTCTGTATAGAGGTCTGAGCTATAGACAGGCAAAATATTATTAAAATAGAAGTCTTTTTCACAAAAGGACAATATTTTGAAAATGGGTCATTCTATGATCACTTTTTGTCAAAATATTGTACTTAAATAATTTTTTATTGTAATACTATTCTTAACCCAATTTTATATACATTTTCTAATCTACGTGAGGCTAAATATCATAAATATCCCCCATTTACACTCTTTTTTAAAATCACGGTTCCGAACGTAGTCGGATACTTTAAATAGTTACGAAAAAATGTGTCTTGGCAACTTTACTTTGGACCACCAATGGTATGCTTATTTTACTGTGTTTGGTAATAATTACGAGTGAAATTTTTAAGATTATAAAAAATGACAAATAACAATGCTTTGAATAGTTTAATTCCTCTAGAAAAATATTTTATGTTATACCTGTTTAAGTCTTTAAACTGTTTCAGCCAGCACTTCGCATTTCTCCATGAAGTGACGAAAAGTGAGTTTTTTACTAGGTAAATAGAAATAATGATATAGTCTTTATTTTATCAAACAAATATTTATTCAAGTGGTTACATTTTCAGAATTGGCACTATTCCCGTTGTCATATTAAGTTACTGATGTCAAAATCTTCGATTGCATCATTTGATCGCCGTTATCACCATTTCGACCTTGATCTTTCTGTCAGTGAACCGCGAATCTATTTATTTCACTGAAATCGGGACAAAATATTTTTTTAAATCTTTTCAACAACACCAGTATAAAATCCTTTTCTCACGCACTGAATAGTAAGATTTGATTAGGATGTTGTTATTTCAACAAATCGTCCCATTATTTCCGTAAATTTGATAATTTGGAGGAAAATTTTTGTCGAAAATTACTGGAAGGGATATAAATTAGTTTTTGAATAGAACTCGCTATGGAATTTATTCTGTATCACGAATTGATGCCAATCTGGACTTACTTGTATCAGCATTATATATTTATTAAAATTGTCGCGAGCTCTCGCTCACTGAAGTGTTAGAATGCACCAAAGGAAGAGACATATTTATAAAACCAACACTTTTATTATGACTATGAAATCACTATTTTACTTCGACCTAAGCTAGCTAAGCCTGTGAAACCGTCCCCCTAAGGTGACCGTTTCTTTGATTATCCGCGTGAACTAGAGGTGTAGTATTTGCAAAAGGAACAGACATTTTTGTATTCTTAATATGACTTTATTAAGAATATTACTTAAACCTCTAACAAATTAGATAATAATATTTGTGAGAGAATCTACTATGAACAAACACACAATAATAATTATACCGAATCGCGTAACTTGTACCACTATCAATATCTAACCCGCCTAATCTCACTTCTAATAATATTATAAGTCCTAATATCAAATAGTCAATCCTACCTTAATCCAATCGTAGCTTCAATCCTATGAAGAGGCGTCTGGGCGCGCGTGCAATGGTATGCACCTTGACCTAATGGCTGAATCTTCAGAGTAACTTCTACTGGCTGTCAACTCACACTTGTATCAGTCTCTCACATAACCTTCCTTAAATTGCCATACGACTTACTGAAACTTCTGTTATTTAAAAGCTATCTCATTTTCATTTCATCTTCACGTTTCACTTCTTGAGTTTTGGTTGGAAAAGAGTTGCCATTAATCTGGGTCCCCAAAGACCCAGAGGACATGTTAAAGAAAAGACGCGTGAGCCCGTCACAAGCCGCCAAATTATTACTAAGTTAAATATCTTAGATAGTTGATTCAATACATATCGAGACTTCTGGATCCACAGCAATACTAATTGTCCTAAATTGGCACGTCTGATCCTTTTATTTGAACTCCTGTATCTTTAATTATTATATCTCCAATGCTTTAGCTTTCAGCATGACAGTAATCACCAATTTATCTCCAACGTCCTCTTTACTTGATTTTAAATAGCAGCTCTCAATAACATAAACCATCGTTTCTTCACAGAAAGTGGTTTCAAAATCATATAATGTCATTAAAGCATTTACCCTAGAGGATTAGTAACAAGGTGACCAACTGTCCTCCTTTAGGGAGGACTGTACTCCTTTTATAGGTTCTGTCCTTCCTCGAAAAATGTCCTCCTTTTCAATATTTTAAAACTGATCTGTTAATCTCTCTTCAGAGATGAACAAAACATGTTTCCAATATGTCGAAGAATGGTCTGAAACAAATATCACAGGAAATAACAGTTTCAATGATGTTTTTTTGACTGCATCGCAAGTAAATTGGGCAGATATAGAAAATTGTGTTGAGTTTTTATCGAAAGAAATGCCTGATATTAAAATCGATGAGAATTGGCTGTTTGAATAAATTAGAAGACTGAATGTATATTTAAATTCTAATAAATTGGAACAATTGGTAAATTAGCATGCTGAAATTGATAAAAGATGGAGGGAAATACTTAACCATTTCAAAAATGAACACTTTCCATATGATAATAATATTATTCTTGTTGAATTTAAGTTATGCTGACCTGGAACTAATGCAGAAAATTGAAAGAGTTTTTCAGTTGGTAATGATTTTTGGACAAGTGAGAAATCAAGATTGAATGTTGATACTTTAGCTGTAGTACTTACTGTAAAGGTCAATATAAAGGAATATTTTTGCTCCGAAATTTCCAATGTATTAGAAAATGATATATTGACAAATATATATATATATATATATATATATATATATATATATATATATATATATATATATTCAATGGAAAAATACACATTTAAGTAAATAATTAAAAGGAACGCAAGCTTAATTAGCTTATTTTTGTTTGAGTTAATAAAATGTTACATATATATACGATGTAATTTTTCTTAAAATTTTCACACTCGAACGTCCTCTTTTTCATTGTAAAAAAACTGGTCACCTTATTAGTAAGAATCGCAAATAGAACCTGTTACAAAATTGTAAATTAATTTTAGAACAGATATAGTATGTACATGCTATTTTTTTACGCGAATAACTTATGGAGCAAATCAAAAGAGATATTTTAAGTTAGAAGCTTTAATAATTCCTTAGTTTCAATATCAATTGATTTCGTGTTTAGCATATAACTTAGCATTTTGTCAAACAAGTAGTATAATTTACTCGTATGTTTAGTGCTTATTGATGTTTTTTTTCATATTGTTACGAATTTAGTGTAATAAATTTTTAAAATAATGTAAATAATTTATATATGGATGTGTAATACGTTTATATTACTCTATGTTGTATTTATTTTATGTTAAAATTGTAATATTGGCAAGCAACGCCATTACTTACATTATAATAGAGATTCAATGGAAAGAGTTCGCGACCCTATGGATTCTTCTGGAAATTAGTGGAGAATCTATTAATGACACGATCTATGATGCAAGTGGAATTTTCTCGAAAGACCCTTGAAGCGTATAAATAGGGAGTCGCTCGCTGAAGCTGGGTTAGTCTTGTTTTGATCGTTGAAGAGTAGTATTAATCTGACCGTGAAGAGTCGACCAGCAATTTGTTATTATTTCGGCTGTTGTATAGTACGAGCTTGTGCTTCAGAATAATATTTAAACTTGTATGTATTTTAGACACTGATAGTTATGTCTGAGTGCCGTAGATGGCGTGAAGGCCTTCTGAGATTTATTCAGCGAATTTGACTATTATATCCTGTATCTTAAGGATTGTTTCGCGACAATAAATTTCCATCGCTTCTGAAGAACTGTCTTTCTCTTTGCGACTGATTTGCATAAAATTTTCGAACCCATATCTACGTAACAATATTCCTAGCAACTTGAATCCAAGCTATGGTTTTAGATAGATAGATTAAATTCTTATATAGAATTTTTGGTATGCAAAAATATAAAATGGGGAAGAAATATGAAAGATAACTTCCCACCAAAACATAAACAGTTAATAATTACTAAGAAAGTACTTTAAGAGAAGAAGAAACGAAGCTCAAATAATAACCTTGACAATTCAATCCCAAAGTAAACAAACTAGTCAATATACAGAGATAGAGGTTGGTACATACCGAACAGGCCCTACAACTGTTTGTATGTTTAAGAGAATATGTGAAATTAAACGTAATTAAAAGAAGTAATAGTCTTATATTAATACTAAAAATACTATATTCGCACTAATTTTTACAAATTAACCAATCCTCCTAAAATAAAAAGTCTCGAAGTAGTTATTACATAAGTTACAAAGATTAACAATTTAAATGGTTTATCTTTTATAGATTGGAATATGGTTATAAATCAAATTGTGGAAAGAAGATCAACTTTTAAAGATAAATAACATCAAGGACTGTTATCGTGGAGTTCAACCGACTTTCCCCTTTAAAATTTATTTAATTTTTACTTGTTTGAACACTAATTTTAATTTACTTCCTTTTAAGAATAGTATAAAGGAAGTAGAACTTGTCTATTTTTGCGCAACACTTTTTTCTGTATCATCTTATAAATAGTACGTTTCATCAAGAGTATAAAATTCAAATCTGATAACCTAAGTAGGTGTTTGAAATATTTATAATAATTTGAGACGAAAACAGAAAATTGTTGGTGTTTTTTTAAATCGAAATTACTGTTAAAATACCCTTACAAAACGCGCATTCCCTCTTTCTCAAATTAAGTTTTTTGATTTTTGCAATTCTTTGTAAGAATCTCGTATTCTTAAAAAAATAACTCACAAATAACAAATTCTAAAATTTATTTCATTAAAAATTATTCATGAAATCTGACTGAATGATAGTAATTGTTAAATAACTCCGTACGGAATTAATTTATGATATTCACCTTCAATAAAACTCAAATGAATCACGTGGCATAAAAACAAGGTGATTTGACGTTACTATATGACGACAGTCATTACTTACTTCAGATGAGTTATGCATAAATATTTGAGCATCTGGTGTCATAAAAATTAAGTAAAGACGAAATAAAGAAATACCGTTGAAAGAAAGTAACGATCGCAGGTTTTTGTAACTTAATCCTACGCTTTTATCCTGCCGCTAATGGTCATAGCAGCTGAACATGAAAAACAAAACTATCTCTTACCATTCTTTTTCATATAAAACTTTTATTTCATAAAAAATAAGACGAAATATGTCAGAGGAATCATTTTCTATTCTTTCCATCACTTCTTATATTAACATTTTATTGTAATGAGCTTAGATGTGGAGTTATACAATTGTATATATTTTGTACAATATGATTAAATCTTTGCAAATATGTAATAAAGTAAAATAAAAATGTAAATGCTGTGAATAAACAGAAGAAAAAAATGTACTTTGAAAAGAATGCTTCCAATGCTTTAATACGCATCCTGCGGCCACCGAGCCTTTTTAAGTGGCCCGGTCATAGCCCATTCATTGCTCTGAGAAATTCATTTACTTCAGAACATTGTATTAAGAATTTGGTGAGAAATTCTTTGTTAAGAAATCGCGAATATATCAATATCTCTCTTTGCTGTTGGTGTCGTACGGGTACGAATTGATATTCTTTTTTTTAATTGGAACGGTTACGGTTAGTGATAACAGACAATAGTGGAGTAGCCACAATTTTATAGGTAGAACTAATTTTTAACTAACTTTCATATCTTGTAAGCGAAAAATATCCGAAGAAAATATATAGTTTCAAGACTATTTTGTAGTGAAAAACAAACTGATCAGTAATTATTTGATTTGTCTCGAAAGTGTGCTGTATTTAAAAAATACCAATAAAAAGGAATCTCATTCAAAGACACTTTTCCTCGAAGATCTCTTTCAAGAGGTGATGAATAGGTTTGCTTGAATAATCTTTGCAACAGCAACAAAGTGTTTTATCAGTGGTAATATCAGCGGTAACCGAGACATATCCTGTGAAGTTTGTTATATTATTGGTAATCATATAAAACCGTTTACTGATGCAGAAATTGTGAAAGAGTGTTTCTTAAATGCTTCTAATTTAAGGTTAGGGACAAAAATATAAAAAATAATAATTAAAAAAAGCAAAACAGAGAGGAGTTTTAATACTTTGAACAATTTTCCACATTTAAAATTTCCAATGTTATCTTGATTTTTTAGCATTTCTCCCCAAATTAATCCTCATATTGCGACCCGTGTGAAATAGCTGACATATGTATGCTGCTCAGAAGGAAAAAAAGGTTGAGTATCCCTTCTTTAATCTTTTGAATAAAAAATTTACTTTTCAAATTCAATTCTTAGAGAAACTAAAATACTAACGTTTTTTGTTTATATATTTGAATGCATCTGCGGCAACTCAGGCCAGTTTCTTCTTGGTCATCCTACGAAAGAATTTTGGGTATCCGACTCGTTCGGAACCAATTTAAAAAGCGCATATATGTATAATTCATGATATTTAGTGTCACTTAGATAGAATACATGTATAAAATTATTTTAAGGACATTATGAAAAAAAAATTATTTAAATACAATATTTTGGAAAAAAATTAACTTAGAATTCCCTTTTTTTTCCAAATGTTCTCCTTTTGTAAAAATGCTTCTATTGTATTAATATTTTGTATTTATATGCTCAGCCCTCTGTATAGAGGCTCAACTATGGTTTTTTGAAACATTCAAATTATTTTCAGCGTTACAACCATTTGAAATAATTATCGGCGTATTTTCTTAAAATTTTCCCTTCTGTTTTCGTAAAACATGGAAAAAACGTCGTCCAAGTTATGATTTCAAAATTTAGTTGAACCTCTGTACAGAGGTCTGAGTGAATACAGGAAAAAATATTAATGAATAGAAACATTTTTTACAAAAGGAGAACATTTGGAAAAAAAGGTTATTCTAAGTTAATTTTTTGCCACAATATTGTATTTAAATAGTTTTTTTTGTCATAATGTGCTTAAAACAATTTTATACATGTATTCTAATCTAAGTGACACTAAATATAATAAATATTATCCATTTACACGCTTTTGCAAAATCACAGTTCCGAACGTAGTCGGATACCTTAAGCGCATCTTCGCTATCTTAATGGGGAAATTCAAACATTTAAAAAGAGTAATTAATTATTTTATTCAGCGCTGTGGCAAACGATAACTTTTGTATCGTTTTATTTTTATTCTATCGATTGTTGTATGTGACACTATCGTCTGATTTTATATTTGTTGTTCTAGCAGTTGTTCTATACAATAATTAGTTTGGTTTGTCAATAAGATGATGGAACAAAAAGTTGCGATGTCTGTTTGGAATTGAACAACATGGACCTTGGAATAAAGAAACATTTTACAGCATCTGATCAACAAAGTTTAACATTGATCTTAAATTCTGTATTTAGCTTTCTCATTCGATATGATAATCTTTTTTTTTTTTTTTTGTGAAATTATGACTGTTCATATAATTTATCTCTGATAAATGATAAATTATATCGTAGTAACATGTAATGAATATTTATTATTCTATAAAGATAATTGTTTTCTTTAATAAAACAGAAAAAAAATCATAAACATTGGATACTAAGAAAAGGACCAATTCACAATTCAATTAAAAATTACTCTACAAATAATCATGTCAGAAGAAGTAAAATATCTATGTTCAGCTTTTATTTACATTTTAATACACACAAATTAAAATTGAATAATGACTTGTTTAATGTGAAATGCAAATTTATTCCACAAACTTTTTCAACACCTTGTGATAAAATAAATGTCAACTTGAATTGGATGAGCAAAGATAACGAAAGCAAATATCATTAAAACTGTTTTTATATCTGTTTTAAATGTTGTTTGCATAAATAAATGGAACTGATTAACACTTTTTAAATGCACAATTGCGTTTGAGATATATTAAAATATTTTTGTGTGTATTTTTTAATATTTTAAGCTTCTAGAATCTATCAGGAATTAAATCTTAAAACACGTATAGTACCTAAATGGATTACTTCAAAACTTTTTTTATAACTCTAGGAAATATTTAGAAACCAAAATTGACTATTTTAGAGATTTATTCATCGAAAATTAATTGAAACATTTTTTCTATAAAATGTTGATTGGTTTTATTCGTCCTAAAGGTAATCAAAATTACAATTACTCAGGTAAAAATTATATTTAAAACAATTGTGTTCAAGTCCAATAAGCTGAAAATAAATAAAATATTTTTTTAAGTATTGTATCTAGATTTAAATACATCACAAAATAAAGTTTTTACTTTTTAAAAACATATTTTAAAACTACCATTAATTAGATTTACTAAATTAATCCTCAAAACTATTATATATGAGATTTTTTGCTCTGATCATGACAAGTAGAACAAATTTTTAAATTTAGGTTAGGATAACATTTAGGCAGAAATCTATTTATCTAACCATCTACAATTCATTTTTTTCCCAGAACATTTGTAATATTGTTTCATAATGTCTACTTCCGTATATATTTCAAAGAGAATACATTACTTAAAATCTGTAAATTGCGTATTTTTCTTGAAAGATGAAGGTCAAAGAAATTTATTCCTAAAAATAAATATAAAAAATTAAAAACAAAACAGCGAAGTTAAGAAGAAAAGAGGAAAAAATTAAAAATAAAATAGAAATGAAGGACAGTAAAATTTATAAAGTTCTACATGAAACACAATTTTCCTCTAATATCTTATTAATCTCCTTAGTTATACAATAACTGTGAAAGTATAGTACAAGAACAATAAACAAACTATCGATTTTCTTGAATACATTTTAAAAAATGTTTTTGATCTACACTGATTTACAAATTTAAAATCCTTTAGGAAAAATAATTTAAACAATAAAAATTATAAAACGCCTTAAAAGTCGTTCAATTAGAGAAACTTGATTAAATTTCATTTGAGCATCTCTTACAATTAAATAATTTTTTCACAATTTTTTCAAATTTTTAGTTTTTGTAAATGTTTCCAAGCAGTCAGAATAAAAATTTTAACTACAAAATTTATTTTCAGAAATTGCTTTGTGTTCTATTTCTGAAAAAAAAAAAATGTTAGTCTCAGAAACTTTATTCAAATAACTTCTCTTGTTTTGACCTTTTAGATCATTTTCAGGAATATTTTTAGATATATTCTTCAGATTCCCAGAATTTTCTCTTAAAGCAGTTGTTTTTGGAGAATCCAGACTATCTTTAGATTGTTGTCCTTCGATAAACAAAAGAACGGTAAAAAGGAAATGAAACGGAAATCTGAGGGCAATATACTCATTTTTTTTCCGTTTTCCTTTTTTATACACCAATGATCGAAAAACAGAATGTATTCAAAATTAGTACAAGCCAAAATATATCAAAGAAATTTAAACCATCAACAAATCTCTTAAATTGAATTTCATGGAGAACCGTAAATTCCAGCGTATAACGCGTACTTTTAACGTAAAAAAATAAGATTGAAATTTGCGGCTGCGCGTTATGCACCGGATATAAAAGGATAGCTTTAAAAATAAAAAAAAGAGATAAGCATAAAAAAATTAGATTTCTACATAGATCGGAATACTGTTTATTAAAAAAAGAAATGATATACCTATAATGAACTTAATAGATTGTAGTTCTTAGATGTATATTATTTTTTCAAAAGCCTAGGATAATACATCGAATAAACATAATTGCAACGCACACGTACATTTCAGGTTCCTTCGTTAAAAAGGGGACGCTGGTTATACAGCGAATATACCTAAAAATTCAAAAAGGCAACTTGAAAGTATAGGTGCGTATTACACGCTGGATTTTACGGTATATGTATATTGTCATAAGGAACTAAGAAATTTTGTAAATAAAAATGATTTTTCATTTATTTTTATGAATTTAAATATTTTAAAAATTACTAAAAAATTTTCTATCATATTTTTTAAAATGTTTAAAAACATTTAAAAAAGAATTCTTATCTAAATCATTACATAAATCTCGAAATTGTTTGTGTAATATTTAAGGAAAAAAATTTTACTACATAATTTACGTTTAGAGATTAAAAAATGTACTTAATATTTATATACATCACATAAAAATCTTATTTCTCATAAAAATTATTTATTTAAATTAAACCAAAAAGTATAAACTAAGCCCAAAAAGAGTGTTATTAAACATTTTAGGTGTAAACTAATTTTTTTCCTGAATATTGCTTTGTAGCGTTTATATAAATATAATTCCGAAAATACAAAATTTATAGTTCACAACAAAATAGTTTTATTGATGCAAAACAATGAACTCAAGTGGATAAGAATCAAATAACCACGACTTATGAAATAAAGCATTTTTATTCACTTGAGGAATATTCCAGTGCATATTCAAACCGTGATAAATGAAAAAAAGATATAGATGCTACTAAAATTATTAAATTTCAGAAATGGTATGTTTACAGAAATCATTAAAATTATATGATTTCTAGTAAATTCTATATAAGGAAAAATTCAACTTTGATTTTAAGGGAATTAATCTCTTTTGAATAAAAATTATTTTACAAAAGGGCACCGGAATAAAAAGATCTATTATGAAAATCTTAAATATTAAGAAATACAATTTTTTTCCCCCCCCAATTGATATAGGGTTAGTGCCTGACCCTTTGTCCAAAAGTGGGTTGGGGAATCCCGGAGAAGGCACAGTTGTGTTTGTTCATGTGTAGTGCCTTCGCGGCATTCTAAATGGCCGTCGAGCGATCTCTCGTGAGGTTGGTGGAAGGGGAAGAGAGGTGGGAGGCCCCTGACTACCCTCAGGGTGTTCTTTCTCAAAATTGGAGTTGAACCGAGCCAAAACGTACTATCACCTGAATGGTGCTCAAAGCTGCGGCAACGACAGATGTACAATCTAACCCTTTGTCATAATGAAATTCGAGCTCCTCTATCTGAATCCATCATACAGGTGCCATTAGCAACAATAACATATCCATTTTTATTCTAGGTCTGTTAAAAAGTAAAAATGAAAATCATATCCTTAGAAATGCATGTATAATATCAAGGGTAGATAGATATATTTATATTTGTATATTATAACTCTATTCTCTTACCTATATTCATAGATATTTTTTCCTCTTTTCAAGATTTTAAGTGTGGGTTGCGTAATTGGTTGGGCGCTGGCCTTGTGCGACCAAATTTGCGGGTTCGACCCAGGACCAAGTCGGTGGATTTTCATGATGCAAAAAATCGGTGGCAGATTTTTATCGTATGATTATGTGGAATATTAAAGATACTTAGAGTGTCTATTTGGCTTGGTCCAGGCAAAATTAATTCAATTAATTTTGAATGTCAGCTCAAGTGCCTCCCGGGGTGGGGAAAACCCGGGTTTAAAAAAACCATTCGGCAATTGATATCTAGCTATTGGTGTCGCTCTAAAAAGTGATTCCAGATACGGGGAATGAACTAAGTTTGCAATGGTAATTACGAATCCGCAGCCCCCTTTGAAAGAGAAAAAAAAGTTTTAATGTCCTTCTTTAAATAATTGAGTACTTTTGTTAGTGGATTATTTCGGGTTCAATTTGAGATTAATTTTTATTATGATCCAGTCTTTGTTACTTGTAAAAACTAAAATAGCAGCTGTTAATTTAATTTTTTTTCTTGGCCAAATGATTTTCGAACGCTTGTCGATAATTATCCTTATTGTAATAGAAATTTTACAAAAAAAATATTTAATGGTTTTTAACTTAAGATATTTACTGAGTTAATTTGAATTGGAAAACAATTCTGCAAAGCATTCGAAATAGGAGAAATTTCAAGTAAAAATATTTTTAATTTTAAGCTTTAGTATTTTATAAAGAGTTTTGGGTGCACCAATGAAGTTATATTGAATTAATTTTTTATTCAACTTAAAATATGTATTTTATAAAGTTATATACTTGTGGCTCTAACTTGGATCCTAATACTTTACTGAGATTAACTGATTTATTTAAGATTTTGGGAATATTGACATAAAAGAATCTAAGTGTGTGTGTATTTTTTACAAAACTTCTTTGATTTAATTTTTTCATTTCGATTGTTGAGCTCCTTTTAGACTTTGGCGAAAAGCTATTTTTCTTGAATTCTTAAATGAAAGCAAAATAAAGTACTAGACGCAAAAAAAGATATACATTAATCAGAAATATATTGTTGACATTTTTTTCTAAATATATTGAGGATAAATTTTTGGATTATTAAAGTACCTAAATATTTTAATTACTTTAATCTAAATTTCTATTTTTCTTATAATTTTTATATTATTAAATTTGTGCTTTTTTTTAAAGACAATCTTTTTTTTTGGCAGTTTTTCAATAATAAATTATCTTATAATGAAATATTGGTAATTTACAGAATTATCTCTTTTAACTTTTAAAAAAATGGTCTGTGTTCCCAGAAAGATATCTCTGTGTACGAATAAAGATTGAATCTGTAATCTATGAATAATTCATGCTTTCCAATATCGAATATTTCAAGGCAAAAATTTTGAGAAAATAAACATGCTGAATATGAAACAACATACTAGGGGGCTTCCTATTTCGTTCCTAATTAACTCTTGAAATATGAAAAAAGATTGAATTATTCTAAAATCTATCGAATGAGTGCAAAAGCTCCATTGTTTATGAATATGCAAATTTGCAATGGAATTGACGCCACACGTGTCGTTGCAATGACCGAAATCAAATCAGTTGACCAATCAAACGTTTGGATGCTTAACATATAAATGCATTATGTCTCTCACGCTTAATCATCTAAAAAAAATCTCAGAGGGTGTAACGCGGAAAGTGAGAAGAAACATGTGAGGCATTGTTTGTTATATGTTCGATAAAAAGAGTGCTACTGCCGCAGCATGTTGCAATGTTTGTCAAGTTTATGGAGAGGATTCAATAGACAAAAACACATATCATGGATTGTTCCGTAAATTTAGGGAAGGAGACAGAAGCTGTCAAGATCAGAATAGGAGTGGATGGCCATCGCACATTGGAGAAGACGATATTGACCAAGCCATTAGGAACAACCTGAACCTAACTATGCAAGAATCAGCGGATACCTTCAACATAAACCGGACAGCGGTCGAGAGACGGCTGGCTAACTTGGGTTGTCGTGAAAGTTGGATCGTTGAGTTCCATATAACCTGACTGCTAAGCAACAAGATGACCGAATAGACACCTGTGTTTTCTTGCTTTCAAGGTACAAAAATGACTCATTCTTGACACGAATTGGGACAGGAGATGAAAAGTGAGTTATGAACCGTAGCGTAAAGCGTCAAACGACTATGTGTCGCCTTTCTGATCCGCCTGCATCGACTTCAAAAACTGAACTTCATCCCAAGAAAATGTTATTGAGTGTGTGGTGGAATGTGCATAGAATAATTCACTGGTACGTCCTGCCACTCAATCAAACCATCAATACTTCTTTCTACTGTCTTAGGCGGCATTCAAGTTTGGTAGCAAAGAGGCCAGGTCTCATCAATCGTTGTAGTGTTATACTTCATCACGATAATGCCAGTGCACATGCTGCTATCATCACTCACCAAAAGTTAATGGGATTTGGTTGGGAGGCTTTACCCCATCCTTCCTACTCTCCTTACTTGGCACCAACTGACAATCCCCTATTTCGGGTGTACAACAATTACTTCAGTCAGAAAATCTTTGGTGATCTTGATGCTGTGAAAATTGCCATCCAAGAGTCCTTTGACTGAAAACCACCGTAATTTTACCACCGGGGTTCATTTTCTATCGAAAGATAGCAAGAGGCAGTGGCATAACACACACCCTAGCAACCTCCGTTTTGAGGGGGGGAGCCCAGGATTCTTGGGGGTGGGGCAAAGCCTTGACTATGAATAATATTCTACGCTACACCACTGGCAAGAGGTCATAGATAGCAAAGAGAATTGCGCACAATCAATTGGTAATATTCCTTTTCTGTTTATTTGTTCTTCTTTATGGGTTATGAAAACGGGAAAAAATTTTGCACTCACCCAGTTGGTAAAAATATCCAAAAAGGCTTTTTAAAAAACACTTGTTTTTCGAAGAGATGTGCGTAATAGTATATTAATAAATAACTTTTTCTTTTCTTATTATATTTTATTTATATCAAAGATTATCAAAAGATCATTGTGTATTCTTCGTTTTATTTTCCATCGATTTAGAGTAAAATATAATGTGTATTTTTCTCTCATTCTTTTTATTCTAGATTATTTTATTTTTCTAAGACTATAACTGTGGTTCCTGTCATCTCGAATTTTTAAAATATAAAATCATATTTTAGAAATTTTCTTCTCTTATTACTCTTAATAAAAAAATTCATTATCATCATTTTTTTTTGCAAAACTAAGGTAGATAAGTTTTTTTCTGGAAAGAACTTAAATATAAATCATTTGTTTTCTACGGGTAACAAAATTTTATTTTTATTGTTGTATATAATGGTTTTTTTTTTAGTATTTCATTTATTTTTGTAGAAGCTTATGAAAGACACGAAAAAAAAAAGTGTTATAAATTTCTAGAAGAGAAAGAAAACGTGGCTTTATTTTTGACACTTTTTTTCGCGTGTGTTTTGAACAATAAACTCTTACTTACAATGGCACGTAAATCAAAAGCATATACAAATTTATATTTTTGCAAATATTGTATATGTGGTAAAGATACAAAAGTTTCAAAAAACACGTAAACAAAATAACAGATCTGAAAAAAAGGAATTGTTGCGATATAAGTTCCAAATACCCCTAATTAACTAGACCATTTTTTATTTTTTTCCCCACACTACTTTATTGTTTTATTATTTTATTTTTCAGGTATATACACCAAATCACGAACATTCCAGTTATACTTCTACACCAATTTTTTTTAAAGTCTACAAGTAAAATAAAGCACCCACATTTTATTATATAAACTAGCTATCGGAGGCAGAATATACCTTTTCCTTCAGTTTGTTGTTAAGTACATCTGCACTTAAACAACAAAAAATAAATAAAACTAGTAAACAAAGAGAAATAATTTCATTGGTAGGATAATTTTTTGTACAACGCAGTGAGTACCATGCATTGTTCGTGTACATTCAATAATTAAATGTCTATAAATAGATTTAATTTTGGCGTATTATGTTCTATATTATAATTCGTTTGAATGAAAATAATGCTGTTAAATATAAAGACAACCTGACGACCTGTTAGTTGGAGCAGAATTTGACGTCCAGTATATATATATATGATATGATTTGAAGTCAGAAGCAGACTTAGTTTTAAAAAAGGTCTTTATTCTAGAATAAGTACATCTCTTCTGACTTAAGAGGCAGAGAGAGAAAAAGAACGCCACCGAAAATCATAAGTGGGTTAAGCACTTAAAACACCAATCGCGGAGTTCATGAGTTCTCTTGAAAGTTAATGCTGACATATAGGCTATTAAATATAACGATCTGGAATTAGACATGTTTATTGGCGAGGCCATATGTTCGGAAGAAATAAATGGGTGATTAGTTTGATACTTGACAAGGTGAGGAGAAATAAAAGTGAAGTGCTAGATAGGAAATTTAATTTTTAATCTAATCTAATTATCCTTACACACACACATATATATATATATGTGTGTGTGTGTGTGAAGACGTGGCCAGTGGAAGGGATTTCTTAATAAGATCACTATATTTACTATGGTGGATGTTGCATATTTATTGTAATGATGAGGTAGTCTTGTGGTTAGTTAATCCGGTTTATTGTACATTGAACACGTAGAGACACACAAACACATATGGGCAGTATCACAAAGAAAAGACACACCAGCAGCAGCCGATTACATTACGAAGGACAAAGAACAGAAAGGGCGGAATTTACACAGATCTCGCTATTTATACTAAGCGGGAAAATCACATGATCTGGCTTGGGTGGATGGATATAACTCAAAAGATTTCCGTTAGGTGGGTAACAAGCTTATTATTTACGCGTTAGTCCTGGGGGACTGGAACAAATATTAAGGAACAAAGGATACTAGAGGGAATTATTACATATATACATATAATCATTCCCGGATTGGGCTAGGTCGATTCAGCCTTTCATTCTTACTGCAGTGGGTCGATAAATGTGTACCGAGCTTGCTTAGGGACTTAAACACTGAGGGGGTTCGCTCAGACTGGGCACCTGATCAGGACATCTGCTCATGCACCTCAGTGCACAATGGTCACGTATACAGGGATGGGCACAGTAGGCTCTGACCCTCAAGGGCTGTTGTGCCACTGAGTTTGAGTTTATATATATATATATATATATATATATATATATATATATATATATATATATATATATATATATATATATATATATATATATATATATATAATCATATACTTAATTGAAATAAATGAAGAAAATATAACAAGGCAGTATGGGTATAAAATAAGATAACCTCAGTAGTACAATTACAAACTCTTTTACTAAGGAACTAAGACAACAGGGCTAAATATAATTTTAAGGCCAGCCGACCTACCTCCCTATATTATAGTGCCCATAGTTTGATTTCCGAATGTATGTATTTATTAAGAAGGCATGGAGACTTTTGGTATTTAATTTTTTTTCGTCCACTAAGATAGTTCAGCATCTTTTAGTTAAGATTTTGAATATAGATAAACTCGCGAGAAAGTTTAGATCATATATAAGGAAAATAAAAGAATTCGAATATTAAGGCTAAATGATCTTTGCTGAGAAAATGTTATATGCGAGTATGTAAGGCAAGATAAAAAATAATATTAAAACGCGAATTAAAATTTTTATTGCGAGTGCTACTGATAATGATTTCTAATAATAAATTTTAAAGAGAATAATGAATCAAAATTTTTATACTATTGTAATATTGTGTTTATGCTTTTAAAATTCTTCATTATTGTTCCAACTTAAAATGGACAATTCGTAAAATAATATACACAGCATTTAAAAAAATCATTTTTTAAAATTTCAATTTTTTTAAAATTTCAATTTTAAAAAATGATTTTTTTTAATCGCATTATTCTGTAGAATAGGTAGAATTTGGCTGGGATTGATTGTTTTCCCATATTTTATCTCGATTAAGATCATGAATTGTATAATTCTTCTGAAACCAAACAAGCAGCATACGTCTTCAACTTCTTTACTTACCGATCTGTCCTTCTCCGAACTCATTAAATATTAATACACGATGTATAAAATAAAATTGCTAGACGAACTTCATGTGTAACGAAATATCGAGCTGAATAAAGTTAATAATCTAACTACTAAAGCGTTATTGAAAGTTACCACTGATGTAGTTGAATTGAGAGTGATTATATTGAAATTAAATATAGAATTTCACAGTTTTTTTCCCCCCAAATATGTTATTTCATAATTTCAAATATTGTATCCTCTTTAAAAATTACTAATTTTGTATTTTAATTAATGACAACGAATACAGATTTATCTGAATATTGACTATGGCAAAAAATAGATGATAATAAAAGGAAAGAAATATAAGGTAGTAGAAGAGGTTGAAACAAAATAAAACTGACAGAATGAAAGAAAGGAAGCAAAAAGAATCATTCCTCAAAGATTGATTTAACTGAAATTTTATTCCTGATCTTTAACTTTATAATAAAATATTTACTATTAGCTTTATAATGAAATATTTCCATTGGCTTAAAAACGAACCCTTTTTTTTTGCTTAATAACCGAATAAAATCATTTGATCTAAGTAAATAGGTACAATGATAGCAGTAATTGCATATGTTAGTTATATTTAAGACCATGTAATAAATCAAATTAATTTCATCTTTCAAGCTTTTAATTTTTCATGATCCTAACCCTGGAGGACTAATAATAATAAATAATAGTAAATAAGTAACTGTTAATTACCCACATAACGCGAAATAATCGTAACTTTATCTCTTTGAAATTAAAACCTCAGCGTATTAAATTAAGAATCCCATATGAACATCATCCAATTATCTGGACCAATCAAAAGGGACATTTTTGAAAGTCATGCGAGTTTTTGAATTTCCGGTTGCCACTCCGCGTAAATACTCCCGTTTTCAGGGAAAATTGGTTGGCCGTTACTTGATTTTATAATGTTACCGTAATCATCGTCTTTGTAAATAGCTTTTCTATGTGAATTTGTTGTCCGCCTAAATAATAAAATGAAAATATAAAAAACCAACAAGCCACCTCATCTTTTGAAACACGACTACAAAATGCAAACAATTATTAATATTTAAGTCAAAATATTGTCGAGTATATATATATAGCGCTTATTTTAATTGCAATATATCTATTAGTATATAATCATCCAAGTATATTTATTTTGTAATATATTTCTGTTTGTTTTTATCTATTCTTAACTTTGTTCATTAACGTATTTAAAACGTTCATTATCGTTTATTTTTTAAAAAATCCTAGTGGTTTGTTTAATTACAAAATAAATATCCAGGTGGCGCCACGGTTTTTCCTTCTCGTGTAGTCATTTCAATCTTTTACGTCATTTCGTGTTGGGAGCTTATTGTGGAAGGTTGAATTTTCGATTTCCAGTAATTATTTTACACGTAAGTTTTACTATTATTATTATTATTATTCCTCTTCTTGAGACATTTATTATTGTTCTCTTTTCTTAGCTTCATTTTAAGATATTATGAGGTTTTTCTTCCACGTGTTGTATTAGGCTTAACTTTTCAACTTGGATTTTCCCCCTATTATGTCGAAAATTTCTGCTGTACGGGGAAGGTTGGATCCATAAAGGATTGCTAACCCTAATTCGATGGAATAATTTAGCGACAGCTTTAGAAATCATAATAGGTCTCCAATTTAGTCCAAAGACTTTTTGTGTCTACATTTGTTGTGTCTGGTGAATTCCAATTCCTTCCTGCTTTAGCACTGTAGGTTCTAGTACTTCTTCACTTTTATTATATATATATATATATGTGTGTGTGTTGTAAAATAAAAACAAAATACCACGTTTTTAAGTTTTAAATCTTTGTTATTCTGATTCCAGTAGGAAAAAGTGAATCATAATCGATGGCTCAAAAAGTGTGGTGGAGGGGAGAACTAATAAACATTATTTTAACCACTTGAATAGTTATCTTAATTAACGTGACTAATTGCTTTCTAAAACTAAATTTCAAAACGAAACATTCCATATTTTTCACGAAGGTTGTTTCTCTACAGAAAATTAGCCTTAATTTAAAAGTTCTTCAGATTCGGCTGAGAAATTTCCAAGTTACAAGAATTTTAAAAATTAGGTCGTTTCTAATGCTAAATTCAATCATTAAATTATTTTTAAAAAATTCTTTTCTATTTTTTCAGACATTATTAGGTTAATCAATTGTAAATTATTTTCTAATTTGGAAAATACTAAAGTTGAAAAAATGCGCAGTGCTGTTGCAGAATAAATAGATTATTAAATACAATAGTGAAAACAATGAACTGTAATATAAGTTTCAGTTAATTGAGTACTCTATGTTTTAAAACACTAAAATTCAAAATATCCAATGAAATTATTCATGGAAAAGTAAAAATATATTCAAATGATTGTTTTGTATACCAATGTTAAACTTCGTATTTAAAATTTACAACTAATTATCAAAAAATTTCGACGAAATTCAAAACATTCGAAATAATTGTTTTTTGATGAATCATTTTAAAGGTAAACTAATACATAGTTTTCTAATTTTTTTTTTTTTTGTATTTTTTGGTTTTAGAAACTATTTATGAGATTGTAATGAAGCTCAAGACTTCGATTACTGAATTTTTTTTGTTTTTGTTTTTTTGTAAGTATGAAAAAACTGTAATACATTAGAGAAAAGTAGTTTTAGAAGATTATTATCATTGCTAACTTGGTTAATCAAGTGATATAAATCATTTCACCTTTTTTTCTTAAATTAAATTATTATCAGTTTTTTTTGAAGGTCATGAAATCAGACTTAATAAATTTATTCATTTCATATATATACGTAATCACAATGGAATGTTAATTTAAAAGATTTAGTATAAATACTCAAAGTTTGAAATCTATTTGTTACTTTCATTTCCTAGTTGAATCAATTTGAATACCATTGTTTAATAAGGTTTTAAACAATGGAATTTCGTTTGATATTTATCAAAAATATTGGTAAAATTTGTAGATTCTATGTTTTAAAATATTTATCGATAAAATTAAATATATATGCATAATACCCAAAAGTTTGGAAACAGCATCTAAGTATTTACTTTGAGTAGTCAAAGCTGTCAACACTTCTCATTTTTGAACAATTTTTCTCATAATAAAATAACAAAGTGCAATTCTTGAAGTTCTTGCTAAGAGTTACAAAATTGCTTTCTTTAGCAAGAATTTATTGCTGATTTTATTCGTAACTATATTAGGCACTCTTTTAGCCAGCCACAAAGAAACCGAATTTGTGGTTGGTTCACGAAATATAGTCCAGTAAACCAAACTTAGTGGTTAGAGCTCATTTGTATTTTAATAAACAGAAACATGTGCATATGGGAGAAAGTGTGTCTTCTGTTTCATTTGACGATTATGGCTTGAATCAATCGATTACTTGAAATGAATTATTTTTCATTGAATTCACACACAGATGTTTACTCGACTCTCTCTCTCTCTTAAAACGATAACAATATTGAGAGTTAAATTAAATGTTACATTGAAATTAAATCCAAAAATATTTTAAGTTATAAGCATGAAAAATATTTTATGAACAATATAAAATATTTTACAAAAAATATTTTTTAGCATTTCAGCAGTTAGTTTGACTGGACTGTTTAAGTATGTTAAAAAAAATGTGCAATGAGTCCTTTTTACCTCTTGTAACACTTCTTTTTGGCTAATATTAAATAAAATTTCTGTATGTTTTTGTTTCATCAAAATAAAAAAATAAAACTATATGCTATTGATTTAAATGAACATTTAATTCAATATGCTTGAAAATATTGTGCAATAACTCATAGAATTTTTTAATTTAGTATGCAAGAAATATAAATTTCGCATTTACATATACTTCTGTGCAAAAAGATATTCGTTTATTGGATTTTTATTAAATAACCTTGGAATTTGAAGGTCGACGTATGCCACAACATGAAAATCAAAACTCCCTTGTTAATACATGTTAAGTTCTTTGAGTTAAAAGCTCTTATGCATGCATAAAATTCTAAAAAAAATCTGAAAGTTTAAATTATGAGGAACTTTATTTTCAATATTAATCTTTAAACTTAGATATTACCCTACTACTTCATTAGATTTTGAACGTGTTTTTCTACCTTCTTAATTAAAATTATTATTAAAAATTTGACATTTTTATGAGATTTCAACTTTTTTTCTCTATAATTAACGGGTGAACTATTTAATCACTTTGATTAAAAATAACATCCATTGTAATCGGTAGCTAATGAATTTTGTCATGTTTCAATTAGATTTTTGAAGCAGCAGAGGCGCGCGCGCGTTTCGACCTAGTTTCTGTTTGAGCGATTTTCTAGAAATGAAATTTATTTTTTAAAACAGGTAACAAGAAGTTAATGTGATTCCTTAATATGTTTCAAATAAAGGTGTTATAGTACAAAAAAAACGTGTCAAAAATCCCAAATTATTCAAAATAAAAATATAAATTCATTATTTTTTTTTCTTTGAAGGTCACAACATTAAATTTGTTTTAAAGTCCTAATTTTAAAAAAATTGTCAGTTTCAGAAGTTTATGACTTCATTTTAAATCTTTCTGTTCTTTTTTAATGAGCTTTTTTGTCGATGAAAAGATGCCATTAGTAGACATTTTAGCAGATGTGCTTTTTTTTTCATCGGCAGCGCTATACATGCAAATGATTGGTATTATCAGAAAAAAAAAGATGAATCATCAATGCTTTATTTTGTTCGTGTGTTTCATTGTTTACAATTACAAAAGCCAAAAGTAAAAAAGGGGAAATTTTCCCTTCCCCCTCTTCAGTTGACGGAATCTTAACCCGTTTTTATTGTCAAAAGTCAAGTGATTAACGTTTTATCATTGTTTTTGTGATAGGTGCTTTTGTGTTAATTCAATAAATCTTCTACATTATAGAAATGTGAAGAGTAAAATATAGCTAAAATACACCTAATTTGATATTGGACCATAATACAAAATTACAAAGTGAATTGCTAAATCTTTTAAAATACGTAAACAAAATACATCAGTTTGGTAGGAAATTTAATTTAATATAAATGTGAAAATTTCACTAGGAAAATTGATTTAGATTTGATACTTTTGAAATGTAGGGTAAAATCATCAGGTGAGTCGAAATATGTTAAATTGTTTTTAAAAATCGTAATTTGAGTATTTTTATTGGCTATTGTTTCTTTGAAATTTCATACTTTATTATTTTCATTGGTTATTGTTTCTCTGAAATTTCATATTTTTTACTTTTTATTGCATTTAATATTTTAATATTTTTACTTTAATCATATCATAAAATGTGCTACATATTTTTAAAATTTTCTCCGCATTTACGATGTTCGAAAAGATTTCTAATTTGAATACCTCGTGATTTTGAATATCTTATGAATTTATGTTTACTTTATTTATTGAAATCTTCACTCAATGTAACAATTTTCTAAGTAGCTTCCCTCTTGCACAGTATTGGTTATTGTTTCTTTGAAATTTCATACTTTATTATTTTCATTGGTTATTGTTTCTTTGAAAGTTCATATTTTTTTACTTTTTATTGCATTTAATATTTTAATATTTTTACTTTAATCATATCATAAAATGTGCTACACATTTTTAAAATTTTCTCCGCATTTACGATGTTTGAAAAGCTTTCTAATTTGAATACCTCGTGATTTTGAATATCTTATGAATTTATGTTTACTTTATTTATAGAAATCTTCATTCAAAGTAACGATTTTCTAAGTAGCTTTCCTCTTGCACAGTATTTCCCGATTTTCAATGAATATTACTTTAAATTTTTCAAATAATGCAATTTGTTTTAACTGTATACATTCGAATTAAAAAAAAATTGCTGACATTTCTCGATGAAATCGGACACTGTTTTGAGTAATCTATGTAAAACGATTCCTTTGTGTGAAAATAAATGTTTGGAGTATAAAAAGTAGAAATGGATAGCTTTTGAAATTTTGAACAAAGTCTTTATGTGTAATTCGTGAACAGATTGCTCGTTTACTTGCAATCGGCAAATTTATTTGTTGAATGGGTAATAAACAGCGTGAGATTATATTTACAGAGCTATATTTTTCCACAGGAAACTATGCAATGAAATATAGCTTGTGACATCACATTACACATAATTCTTTTAGAATAAAAGAAAAATATATTACTGTATTTACTCGAATCCAAGCTGCACTATTTTTGCAGTGTTAATACTACTGAAAATCGGGTGCAGCTTAACTTCGAAGGCAACTTCAATTTCCCCCATCCAATCATAGTTGGATGGGGGAAATTGAGTTTCCTCTATTTTCAAAAGGAAAAATGTAACCGTCCATTTCGGCCACTTTTATCGATGACTTATCCCATTCCTCCGCTTATCTCCAGCATTCAGTCCATCCTAAATATCGTTGTCTGCTCCTATTTAGGAAATTTTTTGTATACGCTTTCTTTGAATCACTTAAGCATCAAAGATATTAATAATAGCATCAAGAGAGACGAGTTCATTATAACGCGTAGAAAAGTGGGAGGCACCGTATTTAAGATAAAACGGAAACAGAGAAGCGTCCACTAAAATTTGACATGGATGAAACAAAATATCAGTTTGTCTAATTATCAGACTGCGAAACTCATCTGGGGATGCTAATTTGATACTGGTAGGGCTAGGCGTCAAGTTGTTGTTTATGTACTGCCAAGATAGGCGATGTAATATTACAATATGGTTTACTTTTATATTTTTATCGGGTGGTATTGTTTACAAAATTTTGTGTAATGAACGCTTATAAAATAGTGTGTAAATAATTTGTTGGAAGTGTAATACATTAATATTACTTTCTGTTGTTTTACTTATGTTGCAATCTTTGCCTCCCTCTCTTCCTTTCTAAACGGCTTTATTATGAAATAAAAAATAGTGATTACACTGATCGAAGGAATACCAGCGGAGCGCACACTGAGACATGGCGTAGACGAACAAGAGGGAACGCTAGGCCGTCATCTTGATTATGTAACCCGACAACAACCACTGCTTGGCGTACCGCCACCCGCACCCAAAGCGCTTGACGCGTTGCACTCCTATATCAATTCAGTTACACCGGTGGAGTAACGCAATCTGATCATTAGGCCGACGATATACTTCGAGGGCGTACATAAAATGATATAATTTTTGCTTGTAAATGTTCAACAGTCTTCAAAATTCTTTTAAACTCTTCAAAAACACATCCTTTGTTTGTAAAAAACGTTGCATAACAAATGCATTGAATTGCACGGAAGACGACGCCGTGTGGAAAAATGGCGACGCCTGCACCAATTCCGAAATCAGCTGTGACAACGGGAGAGACGACCCACTTTTGAAACATGATACTGACCGTTGATACGTTCATGTATGTATTTAAAAGTTTTTAATCATTATAAAATAAAGGAATTATTAACTTCTTATTATTTCTTATGAAAAAAATTAATTTCTTAAGTATCGGATATTGATGAACCTTTCACACACAGTTTTTTTCTCACAAACGTGTAAAGATCTAGGGAAGCAGCTTAGAATTGATAACAACATTTTTTCACGAGATTTGTTTGAGATTTTGGGACGAGACTTAGAATCTATGGCGGCTTATACACTATCTGGCCAAAGTATCCGACACCTCAAAAAGTGGTTCTGGCGAGTGACGCAATTTGATACGTAATTGAAAGCTATAGTAAAAGTTTTGGTAGTGGTTTGTCAGATTGTATTTATGCGTTTGTGAGGCAATGAGTAAGTCAAAGGAGCTTAGTGAGTTTGATCGGGTAGAGCAGTGGATGCCACCTTTGTGGGAAATCAGTTCGTAGATTGCAACATTCTACAGAAGCTTCAAATTCACTGTGAGTGATGTAATTCAGGAAGTGGAAAACGTCGAGACAGTGAAACGGCAGAAAACGAACCGGTAGGCCGAAAATACTTGGTGAAACGCAGCCGCAGAACTCTGAAAGGGTAGTGCAACAAAATCGCAAGTCCTCGTTGGTAAATTTCTCAGGAGTTCCAAAGTTCATCAGGAATTAGTAGCAAGCAGCAGGACCAACTGCAGAGAGTCAAAAAACTTGGGATTCCATGGTCGTGCAGCTGCTCATTACAAACATCACTCCACATGAATGAAGCATCGATTGTAATGGTGTAGAGCTCACCGTCGCTGGACTGTGGACATGTGGAAAACTTTGGGAGTGATGAATCTCGCTTTACAGTCTGACAGTCGGATGGATGCGTCTGGGTTTGGCGGATACCCGCGAACGTTTCTTTAGTGACTGCATTATGCCGACTGTTAAGTTTGGTGGTGGAAGGATAATGGTGGTGGTGGTGGGTTTCTCGTGGTTTGGCTGGGTCCGTTAGTTTCTGGGATTGGAAACATGAACTCTGAGATGTATGTGGACATTCTGGACAATGCTGCACTCCCAACTCTATGGCAATATTTTGGGGAAGGCCCATTTCTCTTCCAGCAGGATAACTGATCCAGTTACACATCGAGGCTTGCACAGACGTGGTTTGATGAAATGGGTGTTCAAAAACTGGACTGGCCTTTTCAGAGCCCCGATCTAAATTCCATAGAACACCTTGGGACGAATTAGAGCGCAGATTATGTAACCAGCCAAATCGACCATCCTCACTGCAAGCTCTCACTTCAGCTGTGATGGACGCCTGGAAGGCAATTCCTATGGTCACCTATCAAAAATTGATGGAAAGTCTTCCCATATGTGTGCAGTCTGTCATCCATGGAAAAGGGGGACCAACATCTTATTAATATGCGCCTCAGGACGCTCTCATAGCACTGGGTGTCCGGATACTTTTGGCCAGATAGTGTATTCGAGTAAATACGGTATTTATCCAAATATCTTGAAATACAAATATTGCTCATGTTCAATTTGCTCTAGCAAACACCGACAAACATCAGATTGGTGCGTATAAAATGTTGTATTTTCTTTACTTGTGAACGTTTGTCTCCCTATTTTTCTTCCTTCCTCGGTGGTTCGACAGCTCAGGGTGGTCCTTGGCCTTCTCAAGAAGTCTTTTCCAGGCCAGCCTTCCTCCTGCCAGCCTTCTCCAATTTTTAGTTCTCAAAACTAGAGGATCTTTTTCTCGGTCATCTAAGATTTGGCCTGCCCTTTCTTCGTGTGCTAATTGGTTGAGCATTGAAGACTTTTTTAGTGGTGCGGTCGCAGTTCATTTTGACAACGTGACCTGCTCATTTAGTTCGTTGTATTTTGATGAAGTTAACGATGTCAGATTCTTTATAAAATTGATAGAGCTCTAAAATTCATTTTCTTCGCCATGTTCCATTTTCCTGAATTCCTCCAAAAATGAATCTTAATATCTTCCTTTCGTAGATACTTATGTTCTCATCTGTTCGAAACATGGACCAAGTTTCACATGCATAAGTTTTAATACTGATCTTAAAAGGCTTTTATACAATGAAACACCTTTGTTTTTCTTTCGATTCAATTTGATTTTATATATTTTCGTATTCCATTAAGACATCCATTAGCCATAGCAATTCTCTTTTGGATTTCAGTAGTACAATCGTTTCTATTGTTAATTTCCGAACTTAAATAAGTAAAACTGTTAGCAACTTCAAAATTATACTCTTCAATTTTAAAGTGGGAATTGTTAAAACATGATTTAGTGCTAGGCATGTGTCTTCCTGTTTTAGTTAAGTTTTTTTGTTTTTGGCATCACCTCGTCGTATTGTCCATTGCAAGTGTCACACTTCAGCATAGAGGAATTACTCCAAAGTGTCCCATTATGCTCTTTTTTTTATTTATTTATTGAGTTTTTTGTGGATATGAATTTAACTGATAATTGCATAATTCTTTTTATGGGAGTATAAACCTAGAAATAATGCTGCTAAAACTGCACGCTATATAAACTAGGCATTTGAGGAAAATAACGATAAAAAAGTGCTACTCTTGTTTAAAAAATTTCGGTCTGGTGATTTTTCCCTACAAAATAAGCTTCGTGGAAGATCCGAAATATCTGCGAAAAAGTATGTTTTGAAAGCATTGGTAGAAACGCATCCAACTGCGTCTATTATAATGCCAGTACATTGATGAAATGCATGGAAAATTGAAAATAATACTCCCACCAATTGTTAATCGGCATGGCCCGTTAGTTCTTCCCGCCAACGCTCGGCCACATACGTCGTGAAAAACAATTGTGAAATTAAATGTATTAAAATATGAAATTTTGCAGCCCCAAGTTTATTCACTGGATCTTTCGTCAACCAACTCTCATTTAAAAAAACATTTAGGACAGTTTTTACGGGCTAAACAGTTTGAAAAGGAAGACAGTTTGAAAAATTCTATATCAGAGATTTTATTGATTATAAAGATCAAAATTCCTTTAAGACACAGGCAGGTATGTATTAAATCTCGTTTGAAGAGGTATATTGAAGCAAATAAAGCATATATTTTTATTATATAAACAAGTTTTGTAAAAAGATATATACAGATTTATATATTCACACATTTAAAAATCCAACATTTCATAGTCACCAAAGTAACAATTTTACGTTTTTATAATACAGGGTTGTCCGAAAAGTATGACTAAACTTTCAAAAATTAATTAAAAAGAAAAAAAGATTTTAACTTACAGGTTTTTATATGTTCCATGAAGAAAAGATCAAAGTTTCTATAAATGAAATGTAAGCTATAGCTGGCGCAACGCCCTCGTTTTACAACATTTTTGTTTCAAAATGGCTTCACCGCAAGGGCAAGCATAAGTTGTAGCTTGGTTTACCGAATTTTCATCTACAACACATGTATGGCGTAAATGAGGCACCACACAATACTGGAGTTTGAAAGTGAGAAAAGTCCGCGGGCGATGGATACAAAAAGGAGGTCCAATAGCGCGGCCCTTCACATCTCCAGACATAACGCCTTCTAGTAGGGATACGTAATAGATACTGTATACCAGAGGTGGGGAACCTGCGGCCTCCGTAATTACTTCATAAAGCTAGCTCTTGAATTAATTATTATTTAATTATATAGATTACAGCAATTTGCAAATCAATGGAATTAATTAAGGAACCGCATGATTGTATGTATGTTTCAATGACAACTTGTGAAAATAGATACTTGAACAATTCAAATGTTATAACACAACCTAGTGCAACATGGTAATACTACCACACATATCCTACAGCTAGTCAAGAAGACCGTTCTAATTTGACTGTGAGGAGGTGTTAGGACCAATGGACAGAAGAGACGTCATTTACACGGTGACCAGACTCAGGACGCCTTCGAAGGACCAGTAGTCGAATTATACGACACGCACGCGTAAAGCCAATTGCCTCATTGAACGCTGTCCATATACAGGCAGCACCTTCGCTATGGGCCCTTGTGTCTTCCCGAACCATCCCAAGGCACCTAGCTGAAGGACATCTGGTATCGCGGGGCCCATTACGTGTGCTGAAAATGACATCCACCCAACGACGCCTCCGTTTGGAGTGGTGTCGCGCACGACGAGATTGGACTGTAACGGAATGGAACCAGGTCGTCTTCAGCGATGAATTTGGTTTCAATTTGAGCAGTGTTGACAATCGTGTTCGTATGGAGGCCCCGTGGTGAACGCCTTCGCTTTGCAGCGACACACCCCTCTCACAGCTGGTGTGATGATATGAGGTGCCATTGCTTACGATACACGGTCACCCCTTATATTGATCCATGGCACCCAGTGGTACGTCCATGACATCCTTCAGCTACATGTGTTGCCACTCGTGGCAGGGCTCCCAGGTGCCATTTTTCAACAAGACAATGCTCGACCACACACAGCAAGGAAGTCACAAGACTGTCTCCACCACATTACCACCCTTCCCTGGCCTGCTCGTTCCCCAGATTTGTCACCAATCGAGCATTTCTGGGATCATTTGGGACGGTAAGTTGGACAGCCGATGAGTTTGGTCGAACTAGAAGCACGTTTACAGTAACTGTGGAACAAGATATCTCCGGACATTATGCGAAACTTGTATGTCTCAATGCCCGTTCATATCGCATCGTGCATTCGCGCTAGAGGGGGTCCAACAGTACTAAAACTTACGTTCATTTGTACTTTTTTCTGCAATAAATGATCCTTTTTCTTTGATTTTCTAATCACTCACTTAAATCAAAGTAGTACTTACATATGTAAAATTTCGTTTCATTTTGACGACTTTTCCTTGGTGCGCAAATATTTATGGCAATGAGTGTATATATTTATGCATATTTATATGCATGTAACGATGTTGGTAAATGCTTCTCGTTTCTTTTTCAATTATATCTTTTTAGCACACTTGTAAAACAAATACTTTATGCGAAATTCATAAGTTAATTCGGTATGAAACACAAGTAAACAAATATTATGTAAATCAGTAGTACCTGAATAACAGCTGAATCATTTAATGATTGTCATTAAATGATATTAATTAAAGACTCATTTCCTGTTATGAAAATAAATATATCTAATACAGGTGGAAGTACAGGTGCAAGCACTGCTCCCTGTCATTTCAGTATGAAACAAACAATATTTCAAGTAATTCATCCACTAAAATAAAATAAAATAGACTGAAATCACAATAGGTTTAATATGAAAATCTCATTAAGAGCATAATTTTTGAGTAAAATTCAGGAAATTTATCCATAGATATTTTGTAGAAATCGGTTTACCAGCATTCAATATATTTACGTATAAGTATTACACATTTTTTTCTTTCTTTCAAATGCTGCTGCAAATTGGTTTATTTCCATTACAGACCTAGTACATTCCTCGGAAGCTGGTATCACTTTTTAGTGTGGCACCATATAAGTGGATACTAATAGCCACAATGTGTAATTTTAATGCCCAGTTTCCTCCCCAGAAGGAGCACCTGAGCTCTGAAGATGAGAAGTACTAGGACTTTAATTTTGCCGAAAGCACCCAAGCTATAAACAGACACTTAAATATATTAAATTTAAAATTCGGCAAAATCACACGAAATTGGAGTTGTCGATTTTCTGCATCAGGAAAATCCACCGACTTGAGATGGGGTCGAACCCGCAAACTTGGACTTACAAATCAACTACGTCACCCAACTGGCGTATTGTATAAAATAAAAAATACATTTAACACGAAAACGCTTAAGACGAAATATCGGTTTACACGAAATAATACAATGTTCCCGACAAGCTACTATGTATTTTCATGCCCTTTTTCCTCTTAACACGAAATGAAAATCGCTTAACACGAAAATATTTCTCTACTGGGAGAAGGAGGATATTGAAACACAGCCGGCACTTAATAAAATGTTTGAAAAAGTTTCTGTATTATTGGACGTTCTTACTGTATCATCGGAAGAATTCGTTGCAGTAGGTGATGACCATGTGTATATAGCTCCAATTATGGCAGGCAAAGATATTTGGAGTTCGTTCAAAATTCAAAAAAATATCATTGAGAAAGATTCTGACACCAAAAAGGAAAAAAAAGGTAGCTCCAGTTCCCTTGTCATCCAAAATGAGGAACAAATGAAAAGTATGCGCATTCCGATGTACATAAAAGTATATGCGCATTAGACGTACATTCCGATGATGAAATGAATAACAAAAGGGGCGACATAGAACAATTTGTTGACAATTTGATTCTAAAAGAGACAATGCAAAGAAAAATATCAGATTATTTAAAAACTCAATAAATGTTTTGTTTTTCAAAAAGCTTTAAAATTTTGTATTAAATTTCATTAAGTTCTTATGAATGTTTTTAATTGATTTTCATTAAATACATGCATCTATATATATATAAATACAGTCGGAACTCTTTTTAACGAAGTCGCTAAATCCCGAAAAAAAGTTCGTTATATAGAAGATCATATTTCATTTTTTTTTGATAAACCACATGAAACAAATTTTAAATTCATAAACACTAAACATTAAAAAAAAGGAAATTATTCACATCTTTTTCTAAATTGATACATGTTTATTTCATATATCTTACCTATCAAAAAGTGAAAAGAAAGAAAAAAAATGCAAGGAAAGTTTCTTGACACCTTTATCCACTTTCTGAACGTTTAAATTTTTTTCTTTGATGTTCAAGTACTTACGTTTTGGCATTTTCGAGCTACTAGAAACGAAGTTATCAGTACAATTGATCAACACTACGAATGAACGGAGACTAGTTCAAGGACACGGGAACACGAGACAACTCGACTGAGGTGGAAAGGAGGGATATCGAAAATGTTTCTAATGAACTGGACAATACGAGTTAAAAGTTGCCCTTGGATGAAATGCCCTGAATTCTATTGCTTTCTGTGAATTAAGCACCTAATAAAACCTGTTCAAGATTTATGACCACCTTAAAAGGAGTTAAAATAAAGAATAACTTGTAATGTCCAGAAGTACTTTAAAAATACGCAGGGAAAAAACGGATCATAAGAGAAAAAGTTCCTTATATAGAAAATTCACTTCGCCATTGAGAGGTTATTTTGCGAAGAAAATTGTGAAACGTTCTTGGTTACAGGAAAAAGTTCGCTGTATAGAAAAACTCGCAATATATAGAGGTTCGTAATATTGAGGTTCTATTGTATATGTATATATATTATGTAAATAAAATAACTATACTTTTTTTTGCAATATCCTTTAACACGAAATTGTTTTAACGTGAAAAAATATTTCAGTCTTCAGTTTCGTGCTAACGATTTTCACTGTAAATGAAAAGTGCAAAATATATGGAAGGGCCTGCACACCCTTTGCGGGAACTTTTTAATCCTACCTAAAAACGAGTTTTATCATTTTTATATTCCTCTTTTATTTATTTTTTATGGTCGTAAGTGCGAAAGAAGATATATTTATACACATAACTAGTATTCTGTCTCAAAAATATAGGCAAAATATTGAAAATGTTTTCCAAAACTCTTCTTTCCTTTTAGAAGACCCGAAGAATGGTGAATGGCTCCATGAATTTCTCTGAGCTTTTATATTGATCTCACTAGACAATTCATCACAGCTATCAAAGAGAATTTTTCTTCTTACGCCGTCTGAAGATTAAGTCTGAAAGTTGGCCGAGGCTTTTTGTATTTGCTTTTCCTTCTGATGATCGAACTAGAAGCTCATTTATATACGTGAACAGACAACCACTTCTTAATTCAACATATTTAAGCTGGGTTTTTCTTGTATCTTCAGAAATTTATCATCATCTTCAAATTAAGTAGAATTTAGTAAATGCAATGCTGTCTAAAAGTTAAGAATAATGGTTATTTCTTTCAGTAGGGTGTGGAGTAAAAGAAAAACTAGCATAAAATTTACCAATATTTTGAAAGCTATTGCGAATAAAGGGAACCATTGAAGGAAGCGTAGAACTTGACTTATTGTTTGAGTTATGGAAATGGCACAATATTAGGGAAAAAGCAAGATATTCATCTGTCACTACAAGAAAAGGAAACAAACAGCGAAATTTATTTATTTATTTGGAGTGCGATCATTTATCGTTATAATGCATGATGATTATTCATGCTATGATTGAGCATCTAGAAAAAATTGCGGTGACAGATTCTGTCATTCCTGCCGCAGAGCAGTTCTGAGCTCAGCAATGAATGTCCTTCCTTTGAGGCCAATGACCTGAAACCTTTATGTCAAGTACCTCCTTACAAGCCCAATCGAGTTAAAGTCTGAGGATTTTGCTGGTCATTGTACTGATCATCACTTGATATCTTCCTCATTAAATATTCTTCTATGAATTGACGATTCTATTGTGTACTATCGTGTTGACGTTTATGAATTAGGACTATAGACCTTTAGCAACTTAGAAGAGGCAAATATGAGATTCTACAATCTCATCTCTAAATCTTGTTTACCATAAATAGAAACTCCTCTTAAAATGTGATTGTCTATGCGCTCAGCATGTCTATACACATCAAAACTCTCCAATCGGGATATTGACTTTTTCGTAATGCTATGAAGCTGGTAACGAACATTAAATCTTCGAATCTCGTTTATCTCAATGTTATTAAGATAAAATATACCTCTGACAAAAAAACGGTCTGAGGGGAAGTTCAGGGATTCAGATGCATCTTCTTTTATCACAATTTTATTGATATTACATAATATACTCAATCAAACAACATAAAAATATTGTTATAATTAAGGTTTTACCACCACAGCTTTAACTATCGCTTTTCATGGGAATCACAGGTTCACATTGGAGCTCTAAAAACAATAAGACTCTCAAGCATTCAAAGATCTCATTCTACGCACGAGATCTTTGTCGACCGACCTTTTGAGTCGGCCTCTTTAGTTTCAACAACTTGTTCCTTATTTTTTCCAGATTGTACTGCAATGAGAGTCTATCATTATTCCAAATGCTGTGATTCATGAGAGCTCCATTGATTTCTGTCCAGTTCTCGACTCCATCGCAAATATGCTTTCTTTTGCACAAACAGCTGGATGTTTGGAATACTGGTCACTTTCCCTGAAACTTCTGTAAGCTGTTTGCCAGGAAAGCATTTTTTTCGTGAATGTAGCAAGTTCCTAAGACAGCTGGCAGACACTCATTCATTGTCGTACAGTTGCGGATAGAAATCTGTCATGTCTAGCTGCTGTTACTCTTGGTCGGCTAGTTACAATTTGTCAATGATATAGTTGCCATTTCCATAGTTCGGTAATTACGCATAGTGTAACAATTAAGAGACTAGATGCTTCTGTCTGTGATCTATTCACTTCCTAGCATTCCCATGATTTCGAAGTTCAAAAACAAATATATTTATCTTCTTTTGAGTTATAATCAGTACCTTTCCAACAGTTGAAATACACACGATTTCAAAGATTGTACAAATGATCATTATCTAAAACGCAAATCTTCATCATGAATCA